>OZ005740.1:231688049-231919628 GCA_963930735.1 Dioctria linearis | reverse complement strand
GCTGAACGTGAGGTAGTTTCCAAGTAATTGAAAATTTTCCTGTCGAATAAGACAAGTAGAATAGTTTTCGCTGAGCTTTAGCCAAAAATGAGGCACATATTTTATTTAACCGTGTGCTGGCTCTTGCACACATCTACAAGGGGAAAATGTGATTAAGTGGAAAAGAAGAATTTGAAGTGAATCTAACAGTCAAAATATTAGTTTTATTCAGGGAGTTAACAATCACTTCATTGTAAAGTAGTGAAGGAATAGAGAAACTGCTGAAGTTGTTCCTGATGGTTTTGACCAGGGACCAGCATCCTTCGCTGCCTTTGCATCTTGCCAAGATTCTAACATTCTGGTCAAAAAGAAATTTTTCTCTTTGGATAGTGTTTCAGTTCTGGCCATGGATGCAATTGATAGGTGCGAAAAGCAGACTATTTCGCTTTTATTGCTTTGTTGTACTTATCGTTAAACCAAGAGCGATTTTGCTGTTGTTAAGATCTGCTGTATAAATACTGAATGTATTTACGCATGCCCAAGACTTATAATTGTACTAAATTCAAATGTGCATTCATCAACATCCTATGAAGCAAAACAAACCGACCAATCAAATTCTCTAGGATACTCGTTGAGACTTTCCCAATCTCCAGATTTATTTTGTTCTGAATTAACGTTTGGGCTAAGTAGGTATTCTATGAAAACTAGTACATTTACGAAATAATAAAAAGATTATTTGAAAATTAGTCTCTTGCTTTAAATGTAATAACACTCACTACAACAATTCACAATGACTTGTTCGCCATTGTGTAGTTTCGCTGAATTTCTCCAATTACGAGTTATAATTGTTTCTTTAAATGTACGCTTTCCACGCCCACTGCGCCGATAATTTTCTAAGAAGCCGTCTTTACATGGAAGGCTTATCAAAGACCCTTGGCAGCTATTTTCAATTAAAACAAACCTTCTATCGCGTTAACATGAAGTCTCTGTCCTGCTTCAAACACCCCGAGCAAAGCGACGCTCATGTACAGGAATCCGCGCTTCCTGTTAGGCTTCATCAACCATTGCCGAAGGCTAAGGTGCTTGCTAGGGCCTACGTTCCTAAATGTATCATATTGAACGCTTCCAGAAATTGTTACGTTTTTTTACAAAAGGTGCAGTAGAATAGATGTGGGAAAAATTCAGAAGATCTACTGCACTTTTACTTTTTTCAGCGGTCTTCAGGGAGGGGGGGGGGGGCTGGATCCTCTGCTCTAGTACCTAAATTATTAATTAGGCAAATGCAATCATAGGTTTCACAATGGGCTTATATCTCTGGAAGAGATAGCTGATTGTGATAATATGGATTGTGAGGGAACCCTACATTTCTACCCATTTAGAAAAATTCTTTATCCAATTAGGTAGGTACTATATCACAAGGTGCCTTGCCTCATTCGTACAGGACTTTTAGATTTTCACTCCAAGCATACACGCTGGATTATGTAGTAGGTAGAATAAAAATCTTAAAAGACTTTGTTATCTTTACCTACACTACTTATGGATACTAAATTTTATCTTTTAAACCGGAATTCCAATTCCAACATCTTCCCCGCTTTACATCTATTTTAGAAAGCCTAATTTGAAATTCGGTCGGATTAAGAATAGCCACAAGTCGACCGAAATCAGTATACCTTTACGAAATGGAGCAATAACGAAAATCGATTAACTCAATTAAGGTGTAGAATCGCTCGGTAAATTGAGATTTATCCACACCTGGGCCGCCATTGCCACATAATTCCCATAATCACTGCAAATTTCACGACGAAACAATCGATGTGGTGAATCCGAGCCGGCCGTTCCATATCGGTCCTCTCGAAATAGAGTTGTCCCACAGATAATTTTTTTGATTTGGCTAACGATCCCCACGTCCATCCGTGATGCTCAACTTACATAACTTGTATAGTCTGTCCCGGTCGCACCAATTGTCTCAGTCAATAGCTTAGCATATACCATAGTCGCAAAAGTCAACACAAGCTACAACAGGGGAAAAAAAGAATTCCTCAGAAATCAGATCCAAACAATTCAATATAGATGCATCCCCCAACCTTAATAAGCGGCGATAGCTTCATCTGTGCGGTTCTGGAGCAACCGAGACGGAAAATCAAGTAAACAAAGATGAAGCATAACCAAACAAACAACGAGTGTGCTGCCGTAATTGAGTTGTGTTCACCTTGCCTGCTCTGATCCGGTTGACTGCAGTATAATCAAAACTATTGGAGGGGGAACGACCAAACGGGAAGAGTCAAAATCAGACCCCGCCCTAATTTCTACCCAAACAAATTCAAAGTATATAACAAGTCTGCCAATAGGAGACGGTGGCTGTATCTCAATGAATTGTATTAGGAAAGTGTGTGTGTACCCTGGTTACAGCCTACCGAATTTAATAGAGATATTCCAGAGAAGTCAGGACAGGATAGACAACCAACCGACGGCAGAGCACGACGGAATTCACGACACGGCGCACAAGAAATGCCTTCCGTGGGCTCGGATGTGTGCGTTGTGTGTGTGGGTCGGACACTGAGGTAATCCAAATCCAGTCATTCTCGTCGAGTTCTCACTCAAACGTCTGTCAGATTACAGGTGACATCTGAGTGTGTCACACAACTCGAGGGTTGTGTCAATCTCGTGCTCAGGGAAAGCGTGCGTTTACTGAGGTTTTAAGTGATTTTTCTTGACCTCTGGAGATTTGTATTTCGCGAGATGCGAACCAGTCAAATGGTGTTACCGAGATTTGTGCCCGCGATTTTATATGAGTTCTAATTGAAGTGAAGATTGAAAAAGGAATGATAACTGAGTGGTAATTGAAGTGACTGCTGGAAGTGTTGCAATTGATTTGGAAAGAAAACCTTAGAGATTTTTTAAGTGATTTTGATTACTTTAAGTGAATTTTTAATTGTGTTGATTGTGTTGTTGGAGAAATGGCATTAGAAGATCGATGCAGTCCGCAGAGTGCACCAAGTCCACCCGGAGTACCACACTCACCACAAAGTACCTCATCGTCTTTGATTCTTGACATGCGAATGCACAGTCCTAACAATAGTGTTCATTGTACGAATTATTGCGATAATCAAAACTTGTCTCCTATTGAAATTACCGCTTTCGATCAACAGATGTCTCTACAGCTACGAAACTTATCGCCGCAGACAGCTGATGGAACAGCTACAACTATCAAGGAAGAGGAAGAAATTGACTCAATAATTGGCGAAAATGATCAGGATCATGATGAACCTGATTCCAGTTCTGACGATCGAATTCAACCACCCCCACAGATGCCTGTAATTAGTTTTTCTATATCGAATATTTTAAGCGATCATTTTGGTAAGAAAAAGTGCTGTTCAGAAAAGAAACCCGTTGCGACAATATTTAGGCCATTCGAGACAGTGAGAAGCAACAATGATTGCCACACAGAACGTTCTGCTTTTACGCGACTTTATACGGAAGCAATCGATTTTAGCAGAGCGATCGCAACCCCATCCGCAGCTACGATGATTGTGGATCGAGCAAATTTTCTTAATTGCTTTAATCCTTCCGCATACCCTCGAATTCATGAGGAAATTTTAAACAGCACGCGAAAATTTAAGCAACATCAGATTGGAGATGTGAAAATCCCACCATTGGGTAGTTTGTGTAAAACGGTATCATCCATTGGCCAGCCTCAGACAGGAATGTGTATGTCAAGTCCGCCGTTAGCGTCATCAATATCGTCAACAGCATCATCTACATCAGCGTCACCGTCATGCCGTTTGCCAACCAGTCCACAGCCAATCCCACCACCGCAATCAATAAGTCGCGATTCCGGCATGGAATCCTCTGATGACACACGTTCAGAAACTGGATCCACCAAAGATGATAATGGTCAGAATCTGTGGCCCGCTTGGGTTTATTGTACTCGATACAGTGACCGACCCAGTTCCGGTAAGTGCTTGATTTACATATATGTTATCAATTTTTTGTGTGTGTTTTTTTTTTATCTTTTTAATGTGCTAAAAAATTCTAACGGTTCCAATTAAAATATCGTAAAACATCTTTCATGGGTATATACTTGGCCCACCCGCATCTTTTTGTTGTCGAAATTACTTCTCCTTCGGCACGATAAAGCTGGTACTGGCAGTAAAAATAGCAGCGTGAGGCTAATTGCGCTCTGAAGTGAAGGACAGGACCGGTCCGCTTTTTGTGTGCCTGGTGCCGAGACCTTTTCTTTTTGGAAAAATTCGAAAAAAGTGTGTAGGGCTTCACAGGCTGGTGAGAGATTTAGAGCTGATTCAAATGGAGATGTAAAGAGGGTGTCAATGGATACTCTAAGTGCTGGTGGTTGACAACATGACTTATAGAGAATCGGATCGGCATCTGCATGTGAAGTTCTACCGCTTTTGGATGTTTTTGTATAAGTGTCGCTGCCGATAGTGGCGTTTAAGGGTTTAATCAGTTATTTTTAACTTTTGAATTGTCTTTTACCATGCAAGTTTTTTTATGCTAGATGGAAGGCTTTGAATTTGAATTTCACTTCAATAATTTTAGCACCTAACATTATAAGATAAATTATTTTTTTTGTTTTTTTTTTCTTTTTTAGTTATATTTAAATTTTTAATATCGCAGTTATGTAGGATGTAATGTTGTCAATAGTTAATGTGTAGCTATGTCCAAGGACAAAATAATTTTTTCGATCATAAATGTTGAAAATTAAATATGAGAGCGGTTTCGTAGGTAGTATTTCATCCTAGACATAATGTCTTCATCAAGTTAATAAATCCTATGAATTTAGCGCTATCCTAAATAGAACGTAAAAGGTGCTTTGTTGTGCATAGATTTTTAGTCGTTATGAGACGATCCAATCGATTTTTAAAATGCTAATGTAGCGTTTTGGACTAGACCTGTTAATTCAAACTGTTCTTGGGTGCAAATCTAATATTTCCTTTTCTTTTAATTATTGTCTATCCATTAATTAATGGGTATTCCCAGTGAGATACACCAAATTATTTTGACACCATAAATTCGAAATGTAATTTCTTTTCTTTGACTCTTATACAAGTATGACGTCATACACGATACTCTATCCTAATGTTATGCAATTGTACAAAATTTTTACACGAAATACCCGTTTTTCGGAGCTCTTTATGATATTGATATGAATAATCTAATAGAGAAAAAGGCATGATAGCTAAGAAAAGAGAATGCTGAAAAAATCGGTAAGGCGGTACGAACCAGCATAAAAAACATGATAAATTAGAATAAAATAAACAAGTTAAGACACGAATTTTATACAGAAAAAAATAGTCAAATATACAAATAACATGCATTACATATAAGGTGGACTTATTAAGCTTATTGCTAATCTATGCAGAAGCGAAGTTAGTTAGAGTTTTCTATGTTCATTTTGTATCTTTTAAGAAGGGAAAAACTTAGTATACTTTGCCGGGGGTTATCCTGCTACAGGTATATCTATCAAATAAAGCCCTCGATATTCCAGGAAGAAGTAAGTATATACCATCAGTTTCGATCCTACATTAACAAAAATATATATATCTATACAGTGAGCCAAATGCCATTGAAAGCCATCTCATCACCTGAGGTCAAAACGAACTTAATGTGGGAATGCATTCAAGCATTAACAAATCTTGGTACAAAGAACCATTTAGCACTTCAATTTGTGTCAGAACACTTCGGAATAGATGGGAATGATAATGTAGACGTACTGGCTGAAAAAGGAGCATCCATGCACCTCATAGGACCGGAACCATTTTACGGTATTTCTTACAATACCGTGAAGCTTACCATTCAAAACTAAACCCAAATAGATCAAAGATGGACTTCAATAATATTCTCCTCCAGGCAAGTCAAAAGATTCATTAAATGACCATCATCAAGGAAGAGCCTGGATCTTTTATGGCTATCTGGGAATCAACTTGGAATCATTACATGAGTCCTAACCGGACACTTCAAGCTAACAGATTCCAGGCTTTTGACTCCTATTCTTACATCCTTCCGACTTTGCAGAAATTTCACCCAAAAGAATACTGCTCTTCCTACGAAGAGTGGGATTGTTGGAGGAACTATAAAGAAAGCGATGCACATAAGCTAATGAATGGTTGCAGTGTAGTAAAGGCCACTCGCCCCACATAATCATAATGGTAATCTTAATGTCCTGCTATTAATGAATTGCGAAACTGTTTTTTTAGAATCTTAAAAAATAATATATATGCCGTAAACACTGATCTAATTCAGCACTTCACGAAATGTAGACACATAGTGTAAAAGTATGCGCGTAATGAGTTTTTCCACGAAGTGTCTGAATATTTTAGCCACTTCATGAAATGCTAAGAGCCTTTACGCCGATAGGGTAACATCAACCGACATAACCGAAAGCTAGGAGAGGGTGATGAGTGGTGAAGGGGGAGGTTGTGCACAGACTTGCGAGATAGCCATACATACACGCATATCCACACGCGAGGCGAACTCACAGGCAGACACATACGCCGGCGTGTGCATTTCATGAAGTGGCTAAAAATGTCAGGCACTTCGTGTTAAAACTCATTAAGCGCAAACTGCTACACTATCTGCCTACATTTCATGAAGTGGCTAGACTTTTCGTGAAGTGCTGAGTTCCATCAAGTGTTTACGATATATATAGATATATATATAAAATGCAAAAATAAGTAAGATTGTGCTTGGCTTTGTAAAAAATCAGATGAATCTCAATTTCATCTGTCCTCATGTATTTCTCCTAGGTAGGAAAAAGCAGACCTGGGCAATACTTAAGTAAAAAAAGACTTCTTAAGTACTACTTAAAGTACATTTTGGTTACTTAAGACCTATTACATAATATTTTTGAAATTCCCTACTTAGTACTTGAATATCAGTACTTGCATCAATTTACTTGTACTTAAGACATAGTATTGTACTTAAGTACCAAGATTTTTACTTAAGTATTTCGGAGTCTATTAAATATCTACATATAACAAATATATATATAATAACTCGTAAAACAGCAAACTCAATCCATTGCACAGCTCCTTTTTTGTTGAGTTTTAAAGCACATAAAAAACTGTCAAAGCATGTGCCGCATCCGAGCGTCAATGCAGAACCATAAATAAACTAATAACACACAAACAAGTCTGGGCAAGTAGAACAAAAACCACTAACGCCTCGCTCGAGTATAAAATCGACGATGCCTTGACAAGGGCAAGCCAGCAATGCCTCGCTCCAATATAAAATCAATGATGCCTCGACTTGAAATTTTTTCCTTAGAATTTTTATGCATTATAGGAGGCGACAACAGGTGCTTGGGCCTCTAACAGTTTTTATGAGCGTAGCAATGAGTGAAAGTGAAAGTTTTATTCTACGTGCAGCACCGGTAACTTTTAATAAATAAACACCTTTTGAAAATTATGATATGGTAATCACTGGTTACTATATTATAGTTTTCAAAAGGTATTTATTTATTAATAATAAATATACTCTATAAACTTCATTATATTACTGCCAACATACAAAGATTCTAAAAAAGTACTCAGTACTTAGTTACAAGTATTTTTCATACATACGGTACTTGTACTTACGCTGAAGTACTCAGGCCTTCGGTATTTGTACTTGCACTTAAGCACTTTTTCTTAGGTACTTGCCCAGCTCTAAGAAAAAGGAAACTTTTGCTTTTATATTCTATTTATTCTATTTATTATTTCTATCTATTATTTATACTTGTGGTCATGTTAATTACTTTAAATCAAATTTCTGGTATATTATCATTGTACCTAGACTATAAAAATAATTTGAATTTCATATAGGTAATTACAATGTTGATCTATAACCAATTATTGCCAATAATCTTTAGGGGAATAACGTTATACAGAAATAAATGTAATTTTTCGGTACATACGTCATCAATTTCTTAAAGCGAGATTTGCTGTAATCGACAGTTTTGTCTTGATATATTTTTTTCCGATTTTATTTGTCAGTCGAATTATTACTTTTATTATATGTAACTCTTGATACCTCCATAATACTGCAAAGAGTTGTTGCTGTAATATAAAGCAAATAAATTAAAAACCAAATCATATGAAGACTGAGCAACATCCGTTAGATGATAGCGAACTTAAAAAATGCTGATTTCAAACAGAAAGTTGTGAGGAGCTTTAAGTTTAAGTTATTTCGTCGACAAAAGATTGGGAAAAAAACTTTTAATTTGTCGAGACGAACCATATAATATTCAAGTTTTGCAGTTCTTTCATAAATTGTTTTATTCCTTTTAAATTTTTAATGATCTGAGTTTGAGAAATTACTACATTTTATGTCACCTCCAATTTTCTTTGATGTTTTCAATATTTATCAGACGAATTTTATAAAAATCATGTCACCCTCATTATATTTTGACGCTTTTATAGTTGACAATATCGTGACTCTCTGACTATATTTTAGTCTTTATATAAGTACAAAGATTTTTCCAGCCTTTTGGGAAAATTTCTAAAAAACTAAATACTTAAAAATGTTGTTTCTCTATGCTTGATTGATAGACAGAACATGTTTTCTGATATATTCTTATGTTGAGAACACTTGCAAATAAAATTTGTGATTTGTAGTAGACTTAATGCGTGCGTCCCCTAGCAAGTAAACTTTCGGAAGGCACTTCCAGAAGTGACTTTTCAACTTTTTCTTGTGTAAACACTTACTGTCACTTGCGGAAGTTATATTCAGAAGTTGCAGTAGTCTTGTTGAAGTGCTTTTTGTTTACATATTTCCAGGTCTATCTGTTGGCTGAAAGTTTTTAAAGAACTTACAGAAGGTTTGTTAGTGTTATGAAAAAAATATACGTTTTATATTGTTGATGAAACCTTTACAGACAATATCAAGCATGTAATCTTTTATATTGCTGTATTCTAAAGCATTTTAAAAGAAAATGAAATATGTATTTCTTTTGTTTTGTTTTATTACTCTCACCTACATATGTGTGTACACTATACTAAATTACAACCTCAATAAATCTTTGCGGTTCTGCCAGTAAAAATTAGCTGAGCAAATTTAATGTAACCTGCCCAAACTCAAGTGCAGAAATGAGATATTAATATTTGATTTTGTTCAAGAAAGAATTTTTTGGGATTCTCCGGTATATAGCAAAAGCTAAGAAATGTTCTAATTTGTTATTTCATCACACAACTCATTAATTTTTGGTGACAAGTTTCAAGTCTTGGTTTGACTCATCAACAGGTCCCAGATAGCGAAATTGGGTGATTTGAAAAACAAATGAAAAAATGAAAAAAAGAAGAAAGAAATGAAAAGTTTGAGAAAAATAGAAAAAACAATTTTTTTATTTATTAAAAAAATGTAAAATTTTTTTTAAAGAAGCAGATTCATTCGAAGCGGATCGAACCTGTATACGCCACGCAGTGGGCTGAAAAGTAAAGAAGAAGAAGGGTTTCGTGTCAGCAGACAACCTTCCACTCATCGGTGCAGCTTGGTTTTCTGCCTGCTGCAGACGCTTGAAAATATATCAAACTGATCTCTTCTCATATAAACTCAGAATAAATTCTGGGTGTGAATTATATGAATAAAAAACACTCCTATACGAGCCCAGGAGGAAAAATAAATAAAAAGATTACTCTTTTGGACTTTTTACCGGGTTAAACTTAATTTTGTTCAAGAACGAATTTTTTGGGATTCTCCGGTATATAGCAAAAGCTAAAAAATGTTCTAATTGGTTATTTCATCACACAACTCATTAATTTTTGGTGACAAGTTTCAAGTCTTGGTTTGACTCATCAACAGGTCCCAAATAGCGAAATTGGGTGATTTGAAAATCAAATCCAAAAGAGTAATCTTTTTATTTATTAATATTTGAGGAATATAAGAAAATTTCTCGAAAGGATAGAAGTTACTTATACGCCGTATACAGGATGTTTCCTTGATGGTGGTCAATAGAGCAGGAGGTGATAGTATTCACATAGAAAAAAAAAATTATATGATAGGCGGGCGGGGAGGCATATCAGCCGTTTCGGAGTTACAGGGTGATTAAGAAAAAAACATAGTTGTTCTCAAAACACTCTGTATTTTAAAATATACAGGGCGTAACTGTCAAAGAGCTCATTATAAGCAGAACTTCATGGCCTTTCCAACGACTGTTCAACCAGCACTGTGCTCCTCTCACCTCATGGTCAGGAGTCATTGTGGTCTAAACTAAAAGTTTCGCATTCTTTCCTCATTATTTTTGCAAAAAGGTCATTAATATATCTTATTTTTATAAAAACTGTTAGCTGTAGACTCTTCTCTTTAATTTGCACTATTACACGCTATGTGGTATATGTAGCCGGAGTACGGGGTTGGTTGAGCAATCGTTGGAAAGGCCATGAAGTTTTGCATACAATGTGTTTTTATTAATCACCCTGTAACTCCAAAACGGTTGATATGCCTCTCCCCTGCTATAAAATATTTTGCTTGTCCAAGTGTCACCTCCTGCTCTATTGGCCGCCATGGAGAAAGCACATGTATATTGCAAACAAGGCTCGTCATAATCCACCGTCAAAACTACTGTTATTTAAGATTCCCGGCAGGCTTCACAAAAAAAAAAAAAACTAAGAATAACTAGTAGTCGATCACTTGGTGATGTGGCCAGCCTCATTTTATGTTTTGTGTTTTCGAGTACTTGGCCCAATGACTAAGCTTCAAAATCCGTATAAGACATCCAGAGGATTTTTTTTAGCTGAATCATCTATTTGCATTTGTTTCTTCTGCTGCTCTTCTTTTGTGCTGAATTATTTAACATAAGTGAAAACACTCCTGGAAATACTTTCTACAAACGTCTCAAGTCGACTTTCACAATTTAACTTCGGGAAGTTTGTGTTCTAGTGAAAACCCTTAAGGAACCACTTCTGAAAGTATTTCCGTCAGTTATTTTCTAGGTGTCACACGACTTAAAAAAAAATTCATTAAGATTTCAAAACTCTATTAAACAAATAGATTTCCCAGTAAACGTAATAAATCGTAAATTTTATATGATTCATGATGATTGATCAACTATTGGTGGACGTATTCCAATAAAAGGTTACTCACTATAGAGCCATTAGTCATTTTCCTCGGATAATCATACTCAGATAATCGAACTGTTTCAAATATATTACCAATGTGATAAAGCCAAGGAAATAACGAATGAGTTTTCAAAATGTTAGCTATAGGTTTTCGTTGATTTTTATGTTATGTCTTCGCCCGTGTCAAGCGTTGCAACATTATTATTATTGCGAATTGGACCAGTGAGTTTAATTTAAGCCTAAAGCATCCCTCTCCAAATCGGAAAAACCGGTTTGAATTTTAATATTCAATGTTTTGAAAGGGACAGAAAGCCAGAAAGGGCTCATAATCTTTCAATATAATGCTATAAATGTGAAAATTTACATACATATTATGAAAGACTTAGAGCCATTTCACTTGACGTATTAATTGCTAAGCTGCATTAAAATAAGAGAGAATTATCTTCTTCCTTCTTTCTCGAGGAACATTCAAGAGTGGTGATAATTCCATCTTCAAACTTTGAACATTTTCTACAGGGTGTCCCGTAAGTGGTGTAATATCCGAAGGCTACGGATAGGTTATGCTTAGAAGAGCAACAAATTGTACGGGTGTAGGAGGGGGAATCCGAACGGTTTCCGAGTTAATGGGACTTAAAGATATTTGGCTATAATTTTATAGATCACCCTGTTACTTGAACCTTTCCAATGGTCTATAATTTTTTCCATCCTCCTCTCCGTTTTGAAGTTATGGCTCAACAACGTTAAAATTTCCAAATTTTTTGCTAGTTTTTAATTACTATTTTTATCAAAAAACATGTCATCAATACCAATTTTTAGGCCAGCCATTCCCTTTAACTCGTACACGAATTTGTCTATTTCTTTACTATTTTCGACACTCTCGTAGACCCACTTTTCGTCATCACAGCGAGCTGAAATTTGGCACACAGGTTCATGTCGCGTGACAATTGAATATATCAAAATTTGAACCGGAAATTTTCATGGAAAACCTGGAAAATCGGGAAAAATCATTTAAAAATTTGGTACAAATTTGATTAGTGATAAATCCGTTTCAGGAAAAATGCAGTTTTCCGAAAATTTTTCCGGAATTTTCCGACTTTTCCGGAAAACTTTCCGGAATTTTCCAACTTTTCCGGAAAATTCTCCGACTTTTCCGGAAAATTTTCCGACTTTTCCGGAAAATTTTCCGACTTTTCCGGAAAATTTTACGTTAAAAAAGTTTTTGAAATTATGCAGCATAAAGTTCTCTATCCACTGGCATCATTACTTTCTCTCCGACAATGTTGAAAACTTGCTGAAAAAACCGAGAAAATTCATGTAAAACGCTTTTCCGGAGTTTTTCTGACCAAGGAAGCGTTTGAGCGTTTTGCAACCTAAAACAAAGTTGTTGAGCGAAATGAGTTCCATAAAGTTGCTTTTGTGGAAAACTCCCTGGAAAACCCGGAAAATCATCGGAAAAATTTTCATCGATATGATTAGTTATAAATCTGTTTATGGAAAAATGCAGAATTTTCCAATTTAGTTAACGTGAAAAAGGTAGAAAATAAAATAAGTAAAAAAACGAGTTTTCAAACAAAACTGAAGCCAAGCCGCATGAAAAAGTTGAAAATAAACTTTTCTTCACACACAGAGGTGGACTCAGATTTTATTCGCTGACAATCACCGATATATTTCAGTATGATCAGTCAGAGGTAATAAGTGATTTGATTCATGAAGAGAAAGAATATTCAAGAGAAATGTCCCAATCAAAATATCTGAGTCCACCTCTGTGTGTGAAGAAAAGTTTATTTTCTACTTTTTCATGCAGCTTGGCCTCAGTTTTGTTTGAAAACTCGTTTTTTTACTTATTTTATTCATATTGGATTTAAGAGGCCCGAGATCTTAGCTTTAAAATGACCTATCACACTAAAATGTAAACCTTTCTGCTTTTTTTGCACCATTTTGTAAGCATATCTTGACTTGAAAATGACTTAAAAAGTCCAATAAATGCCAGAAAGTTGGCAATTATCTTTTGGAAAGTTCCAACGATTATCTATCGATCAAAGTTTAAATCATCATCATAGGGTATAAGGTTCAGAAGCTATAGGGTGATCTATAAAAACATACCCAAACATACCCAAAACATACCCAAATATCTCCCCGCCTCCCAATCAATTTTGCTTGACTAAGCATGACATATCCGTAGCCTTCGGATATTATACAAATTACGGGACACCCTGTATATATACTCCCCATGATCCACGCAGCGTATTTATGTAATATATAATAATAACACAATCCCTCCAATTTTCCTTACTAGGTACGTAAACTTTATTAAAAAAAAGCTTGTATTTAATGCACAAAATTTCAACTCAAATCATATATTAAAATACTGATTTAAGATACTTCCTGATCCTTTCGATCGATGATAAAAAGGATAGAAAAGGGAATCAGTTATGAGAGTAATTTTAATGCATTTCGACTTTCATTATTGACAAAAAGAAAAAATTCATCGAGAACAAGGTCAAACCAGTGAATATAATTGATAGGATAGCTCGCCATATCTGGCCCATATTTAACGAGGGACAGAAAAAATAAATACACATAATACGAAGTCACCAAAAAGTTTACGTTTCTATAAATATTAGTCATAAATAGCCGATTGTAAGTGCATTTAAGTTTAACTTATTTTTCAAGACGATAGCACCCCATGCTATCATTCAGTTAATGTAAGGAAGCAGCAGGTACATAAATGGGAATTTGAAAAACTTGAAATATTTTGTGTGATTCAATAGTGAACATGGTAAAAATAATGATATGATTTGGGACTGTACATATAAATAAAGGAAACTTTGTATCTTCACACTATATACTTATATCGACGATCACTTTCCTCTAATTTGCGTTCAGAAATCCCAAGCTTGTTTAGATGCTTTTCTAAATATGTGTATATAATAATTGTGATCCCGGTTTGATTCTTTACAAGTCCAGAAGCCGAAAAATTGTACTATTTTTGTATAATAGACATATAAGAACGATTCTACATCCCTTAGTGGAATGTCGTGTAATTTATCAAAAACCCGACAACAGCCCGAGGACAGACATTCCACACAAAAATGTTTACGGCGTATTTTCTCAATATATTATCTTGCTGAACCAAATACTCTATGAAGGACAGGAAATAAGGTAGAGGATCAGAGGACAGATTTTAGCCGAGACTTTTAAAATATGTGCGGAAAATTGTCGGCCATTTCTTGGAAGTTGTATGAGAGAATGCCTTTTTAGAAAAAATTATTTGATATTATATCTCTGAAAGGGGTACTTAAAGCAATTTATAAATTATACCTACTTCTCAACAGCAACTGTGGATCAAAAGTATATATTATTAATACAGTTAAATAATAAAAGAAATAGTAAAAACGACTATAATTTGGTCGAACCAGTGGCGTAGATAAGAACTCAGGAGCCCACCCGCAAAATTGTTAAGGCCCCTTTTTAAATATACATTTAGAAATGGAAGTCACAATTTGTAACTCCTCAGGTAGGTATAGTCGATTCTATATTTATAGATCACAATAAATTCATAATTGAGAGCAAAAAGTTGTGGAATATATACATATTTCTAGTTAAGTATGGAGATATGCATATATTAATACATACATTCCTAGTATACCTGTATATAAATCCACCCAAGTGAAAAAATAAGTAATGTGTAAAATTTGATAATTATTATAAAAACTTTTCTTATATCTGATAGATAATATTATAAAGAATATGTGGTTTGAATTTTATCAAAATCGGTTAAATAGATCTTGAGATATCTTGTACACCAATTTGAAAAACGTAGTTTCGGGAAAAAAAACAAAAGCAAAAACAACTACTCCCTGATGCGCTTACTTATAATTGCTATAACTTCGCAGGTAATTTGAAATTTGAACGCTTAAAATATTCTTCAAAGTATAAATAATTTATTTAGCAAAACAAAAACATTAAAATTTTTGGAAATCTCAAGGTGTAACCCCTTAAGCAACAAGCATTAACTTTTATAGAAACTTACAGAACATGTTTCTGCAGATTTTTTATTCACTCTTGGTGGCCCATAGGAGCTATTTTCAGATTCTCTGCTGGTTTCCAATAAAACGCATAAAAATTCTAAAAAAAAAACTTAGGTTAATTTTATGTTGGAATTGAAGCATACATTTATGCAAGTTTATACTATACCTTCACTCCCTCATCAAACGTAAACAATGCAAAATAAGTTTCTGTTTTTTCAGGATATTTAAAAAAAAATAAAACAAAATCCTCAGAGAAATTGTTAACAGAGAGCTATGCGTGCAGTGCAGTTTTAATGCCTGAGAACGGGTCGTACGGGTTCTCCTAACAAATGCCAGGAAGGAATTTTCTGGTACAATACAAGCATGCTCATGCGATATCCTTATGTTATATTATTTTGATAAAATGCTGAAAATCTTTGGGCCTCTAAATTTCTGTGGTCCCTCCCCCCACCTGGCGGGGTATGCGGATGCATTATCTACGCCAATGTATCGAACTAGATTTTTATATTTTTATTTTGAACTCTTGATACTGTTTTATCTAGATACTCATCTATAAAAAACTGCAGAGAATATGCGATCAGAAGGAGATCGTTTCGTGACAAATAATTAAAAAATTATGCCGTACTGTATTCCTCTCATAAATTGATTGTTCACAGGAATCAAGACTTGCTTGAATTCCAACAAACTAGTTCTTGTTCGTTTGCATATCTTTAATACCTTTGCCTTTCACGGTATTTGTTGTTGCGTTGGCTGTCATATAAAAATTCAAAAAAAAATATATTTTTCAAGTATTTATATAAATTTTATTCCAAATTGTCTTCTGAAACATTTACACAATCAAAAAATTTTTCAATCCACATGCCCAAGTCTGGTTCCTTTCCGATTTGGTCCATTTTATTGAAATAGTTACAAAATATTTGAACTAGTCAAAACTGCAAATAACCAGTTACCAATTACAGTTACCAATGCACAGCACGATCTAATGAATCATTGGTACTAACTACTCATTAAAACTCCGTGTGTTACATAATATACGTCATTATTGCTCGAAAATTAGATCATAATGAAGTACATTAATGAAGTGCTTCTTTGCTTATCTATAGCTGTAATGAGGAAGAAAGTGCTAGATTTGGCATATAATATAAATCTATAGCTCCTCTGTGCATCTGCTCATTTGAAAAATAAGAAGAAGAAATGGAAAAAAAAATGCAAATCATAAATTATATTGTCAATATTCTTTTTAATATAATATTTTTCTCAATTTTAATTGTTAAATTTAAAAATATAATAAATAAAAACAAAGTTTATGCCGTTAATTCGACCCATATCGCTTCTTTAATGTCCTAAGTATATCAAAACCAGTTGGACAGTACAACTTAATTAAAGAAATGGCTGTGTGTCTGCAGTTTATAATGAATCATTATAGACTAATGAGTCGTTAGTTATTTCTGCATTAAGAGCGTTGTGTGTCTAGGGCATTAGGAGGGTAAAATTAAAATTCGTAAAACTAGCAGGTATTTTGCATCATGTTCCGAAAAAAATTGCCAGTTTGATGAAGTAGCTGCACCGTTAATAGTACTTCTGTATCTGCTCTATTCCAAGACAATTCAGATACATACCTACCTACATAGCCATCCTTAATGTGGATAACAGTAAATAATTTATTTGCTTTCCTCCCTTATGGCTGCTAACCCATGGTTATGAATTTATCCAAATTCAAAAAATTTGGAAAACATTCCTAATGTTTTTAAATTTTAACGTTTTTTCCGTCAAACTGATAACTGTCATATTTTCTTGCAAGATTTGGAAATATCAGAATGTTACCTTTCAATTAATATTACACATGCACCTACCCATGTACGTGTACGTGGCACATGCAATCATTTTTGAGATATCTCTGTTATTATGATACATAATTTCATTAATTTTGCTAATTTTGGTAATTTTGCGTGGAATTGTATAAAATTAGGCGATGTCTATCTTCACCTCAAGGAATCGCATGGTATACCGAAAGACAACTTATCTGAACTATTGCTGGAATAGTCAGGCCAATCTTGATTGCCGCGCATACACTTGGGTAAAATAGAGTGGTTTGAGTAATCAAAGCTGCCAACTCAAGGGATTCGTTTAAGGTAGCATCACTCGCATCATTTACCTTATATATCTTATATCACGTGGTAGCCCCGGCAATAAAATTCTGTAGACTACCTACCTCTGTACAGTTTCTGTATATCTTTTGCAATGGCTAGAAATGAAGATTTTTCAAAGTTGAATTGAATTAGCGAAAATGCTTTTTGCGCGTAGAAGAAAATCGATCAATCAGAGAAAAAACCAGAGAGCGTAAGTCTGGAATGAAGAATTCTGAAGAATTTTTCAACATTTTCAGACGAAAGATTTGATACACATGGGGAATTTTATACTCTTTATGAAGATTTGAAATTGTATGGCGATTTTACAGATATTTTCGGATGATTTCAAGTTGCTTAGATGGAATTCTAGGTTTAATTTGATAAGATATACAGAGTGCTGTAATGTGTGATAAGGAAGGCCGAGCACAGAAAATGTGGGATGCCTCTCCCCATTTGGACAAATAAATCCTCCTTACTTCCTTTTATTGCCCTATATCGTCTGCTCCTTTAACCACCTTTCATCAATATTATCAAATATTGCTGGACTCCCTATACCTGTGATTTATTGGCATGGCATCATACAGGAAGATGACTTTGTGTCGGAATTCTAGACAAGCAGAAATAGAATTTTTAGTAAAATTAAATCACTCTATAATACAACTCGATGAGAGAAGCATTATTATTATATTCTAGATGAAATTCTATTGGGTATACCTACTAAGTTTGTCATTCCATTAGTAACTCACAGAAATTATAATGATAGTTCAAAATGGATTGGGCATCCACACAAAATATTAAAATTTATCTTGGTTTTTGTATGTCCGTCCGTCCGTCTGTCTGTCCGCACGATAATTCGAGAACGCGTGTACTTAGAGAGCTGAAATTTTGCACACGGGGTTTTAATAAAAAAAAAAGTAACAAAGCCACACAAAAATGTCGTTTTTCACTATATATTTAGACACTGCCTTAGAATGCGCTAATTTAGAGAGCTGCAATTGTGTACACCGTATTTTCATAAAAATAGGAAATACAATTTCAAAACTAACTAAATCGGGCAACATCTTCTTGGTGTTACGTACAAAAATTTGGGGCTTTTGACGTACACTGTAAAAACGAGGAGCCCTGGACGACTTCTTTAGAAAATTAAAATCAATGAAATTGGTTTTAACTATTTTTACTGTCTGACGAACCGTTCCAGAAATATATGCGAAAAATCACTTCAAAAATCAAACTTGCACAGATAGGTGACCATACCAAATTACATACGGACATTCATCTAGGGTATCATGAGAATTGGACTTAGACCAATTCTAGCTTTTTACTTGTTCGCATCTAGGTAAAATCTTAAAACATCATAGTTTCTGAGCAATCAACAAGTTTCCATTCAAAAGAATGGTAACTAGAAACGATTTATGTCCCACCTTGTGATTTTTTTTATATAGATTTTGGCTCTACTGGTATCAAAACTTGTGGGTGTATTACAAAGGTGGTGTTTTCCAAATGTACCTTGAGTTGCTTGCGTTATCAGGCTCTATCGGTTGGATATCTTAAAATTACCTCCTCTTGTTCAAAAATAAAAATTGTAAGTTTAGTTAGTATCTTAGAACCGAGTAACCTTGAAGGTTACCCCTAGCCGTGAGCGTTACAAATGTAGGTATATATAAAAGTAAGCAATGCAAACATACCCGGGAGAATCCACTTGCTGTTCTAAACGGATTGTTTTCCATACTATTTGACACTCTTTGAGTTTCAACTTAAATTACATATTGGTGCACATGATGCTTGATGCTTTCATCAACAAATGCAGTTTTCGGTGTAGGGCTGATTATTAAGTCCAAATTTTCTGGACCCAGACGTTTGAATACCATTTTTATTTATGTTAGTAAATGTTCGCCCGTTATTGCAACCTATTTTTAAATTCTGCCGAAAAATAAGAACAAACAGAAAAATAAAACAGTTTCAATTCCACATCAAATGAGGATAATTCAGAAAATGAGAATACTAGATCCTACAGAGAATATACTGAAAGCCCACAAAACTGGTAATATTATCGTATTTGCTTTACATCAAATGAACTGTTTAATAGAAGTGCAGTTCAGTCCTACTTGGTGCTGAGAATAGGTAATCTTCTAGTCGAATGGATAAAAATTTAAAAATCAAATAGAAGATTTCGGTCTATTTAAAATATTCTCTCAGTTATTTTCCCACCCTTCACTTGAGAATGCAACTTTAGGAGCATAAAAATTTCTTCCAGTCTAGCATTAATTATTAACAATTTCTCCATACAATTTCGTGTCCAATTCAATTACAGTCAAATGGAAAAAAAATGCTATAAACTCAGCTTAGTTTGTGACTTAATTACACCTGTACTTTGACGTTACAATTGCATTTCTAATTGCTACAAATGAGTTGGACAGATCGTTGACTTTCCCTGTAGTTAGTTTTTCATTTAAAATTTCCCACCATAATATTTGCCTGCATGTTCCACAACTTGTGAATATAACCGTTTGGCAATATGGTTATCGTCTGAAGCTGACAGCTGGTATAAATTACTCAATTGCAATCATTTCATTAGCGAGAGCCGCAGTAAATCCAAGCCGCTTGTTATTTAATTAATTTTTAATAATGTTATGCAATCGCTCTTATTACGATCATGGTTGGACATGTAAGGACGAGACAGTTAGAACTCGCCCACTCCTTACAATTCAATAATTCATATGTCGATTTTCAAGGCTAAGAAGGAAAAATTGCATGCAACCAATAATTTACAATACAGACCCGTATACATAAGTATATATGTCACTTTGAAACTAGAGAGCTGCCATGCGGATATATTGATTTTAATTCCTGTGAAAATAGGTGTTCGGAGGCTAATTATAAAAAAAAATCTATAATATAAATAATTATAATATTGGCCCTGTATGCGTTCAAGATAAATATCGAATGTTGATTGTTATATCTATCAGTCGAAAGCTGTTAAAATTTTTTGCATTCTGTACTTATATGTGTTTATGGTCCAACAAATGTCTGAATAATTGCTAATAGAAAGAACAGCTAGGTGGAAAACATATAAACAGCAAATTGAAGCGTATTTATCAAACAGTTCAAAGAAACTAGCTCGATTTATAAAGGGGCATCACTAAATGTTGGATTATAATACTAAGTTCAAACTGGAGAGTATCATCTAGCTTAGAAGCTAAGCGTCCTAAATGGAGTGTATGCTAGAACTAAACTCGTCAGTTACCAATGTGTAATTCCAATTAGACAAATACGAGCTTATTTACGGTAGTTAATTTGTGGCTTATCCTAGTGCAATCCTGGTATATTTATTTATTTTTTGAAGTCATAGGCCCAACGCAAAGTGTTTTCCCTATTGATGGATTGCACAATTATGACAGGCAAAGAAATAGGGGAAAAACTGACTGAGGAAGGAGTAAATAAAAATTGACGAAAATCATACAACACGGCAAAATTGGTCAATAAAAATAATTTGATGACTATTTGTTGCTATATGAGTCTTATCTGTTAATTTTTAATTAAATTTACCAGACTTAGGACACGCACTGAAATGATATAAGACATTTCTAGAGTTTTTCCTTCATCAATTCCATTACCACTGATCCCTGTATATTTTTTACTGCACCAATAGACAGGGATTAGACGAATATGCTTATTATTATTATGAAATAGGGGGTGAGGATGGAGAATCTAAAACACTTAAAATATCTTTTCTGCTATGCCCCTGACGTGTTAGGTCCAGTCCATATTCGCTCTTTTTAGGAAATTACTTAATTAGGGTCAGTTTTCTGGGCATCTGATGGATTAACAAAGGCCTTGTCCAGACATTGGACCCTATGGCGAGTAAATTACGCGCATTCGCAGAGTACGTGCTCTGCAGATTCCACCTCTTCGTTGCAGAATCGGCAGTCTGTTATCATCTGTGGTCTCATATTTAGGTCCATAGACTCCTGTAACATCTGTGTACCAGACAAGTGATTCACGTGGGAAATTCTATCAGCTTTGGCGGGAGCGCACCCATATCTAAGGGTCGTGGGCATTGTATCTGTAAATTTAAGGCTTATGAATTATTTTGAAATTTGCGCAGAATATGTTGATAACTCACTAACTTCCCAGGTTCTTTGGAGCCAGCATTTAGCACCTTAGCACTAATTTTAGCTATGGTCCACCATATGAGGGCACCGTAGGTAATAATGGGCCTAACGATCGTGGTATAGAGCCATTAAATTAGTTTTGGATTCAAACCCCATTTTTGACCATAATTTGGTATATACATATATGGAAAGCTACCTGTAGTGTTTTGTATAACCTTCAATAAATGCCGGTTCCATGTGACTTTTTTGTTTTTTTTTAAAGGCAGGGGGACAGGTGACCCTATCCCAAAGCACGGTGGCCAAACTGGCACATTGTGCTGACCTGCTCGAAGGTCATTCACCAAAACCTTCCTGTCCTCTTAATGAAGTGCATCAGGTCTTGGTGAGGCAGGTTTTTCAGCTCATCCACAGATAGATGGGCAGACCCTAGAGTAACCAGCCTGCACCGGGCGAAGGCCGGACACGCACAAAAAAGTGCTCGGTTGTCTCGGGCTCTCCCTCCAGGCAGGACAAACACTCACTTGTTGTGGATACACAGCTTGTCCACAGAAGCCCTGAAATGCCCCAGTAACTTAGATGTTATCCGAGGGCAACTCAGAGTCATCAAGGCTGCCTGACTATCCGAGAGGATGGCAATGTCCTTTTCCTTGATTTGCATGTCAAAGGCTAACTTCGCTGCCATCGATATGGCGAAGACTTCAGCCTGGAAGACAGTGGTGTATCTACCAAGTGAGTACTCCATTCCAGTATCAGGCTCAGGAAAGAAAACACCCGCCCCAGCTCCCTCATTAGTGAGAGAGCCGTCGGTGAAGATTTTTAGAGCGGACCGGGGAACGCTCGATAAGGCACTTCCCACAGTCCACGATTCCCTTCCAGAAAAGCTCACAGAGAACTGACTTACTGAGTATAATCTATTAGAAACTTTAGCTCTTTAGAGAGTTCTATATTCATTATTTGATTAGGTTTCCATATTCTTGTGAAAGTAACGATAGTAGTTTTGCTATAGGATTAACGTTTAGACTTTCGTTTTCTGACCAATCAGAAACAATGAATTAGTTCCGAGCTCGTACCATCATGATTGCCTCTTATTGTTATGACTATGCCATAAGCTTAGTCCAGTACATCATATCCTGTATTTGAAAGATTTTCTGAGAGCTCATCTATATATATCCGTCTAATATCCTTACATTATTGGTCTAATCTTCTAATATTCAACAAATAACGTTACACAGCAAACTAATGCTAATATTTAATTATCACCTTGATGAAACCCCTGAACAATCCAACCGAACAATACTTCCTTGTTTTCGAATTTTCAATTTTTGCATGCTTTGACGGTAGATGTCGACGAAGTTAAGGCAAGTTAAATTATTTAATGAAATTACTCTTGATAATCGTGACATTGTAGTCTACTCATAAACCTGGCTTGAATTTTGACCTAATATGTTTTATTTATAATAACATAGCTTGCGTATGGTTAATTCTGGATTCGTGTATCATGACCTTTTTGTTACTGTGGTAAATATTAAAAATTATGAAGAATGTTGATATCTCATATAGTTTCAATATTAAGGTCGTTACTTTACGCAGACAGAGCGTAGAAATTTGTTCATATTTTTCCTTTATGAGGAAAATATTAGTTTGGGTGGCGCAAATTATAAATTTTTATTTGCTCGAAAATATGAAGATCAACATTTACTTTCATATCTGATTCTTTCCGAGGGCTTAGTCATCTTGAGGTAGATATCATACTTAAGAAAGCAAGGAGCTGACGAATGAAATCTTACTCATCGACACTATCGCAGTTTTCAGATCGCTTATATTTAGATTGTGAGCTTTATAAGGGACATATATGTTTGTATACAATATTTTCCAAGATATATAGCCAGGAATTGCTGATTTCAACAATAAGATCATCAGCTCCATTTTTATGAGGAATGCATACTTTCTTCATTCCAGAGAGTATTATAATAGTAAATTGATATATTATTATATCTTTGGGTATGCTTGTACATACTTAGCTTTTTTAATTGAGTCTTTCCAGACATTTGGCTCTCTCCCACTCCATTTTTAACTCATTTCGTATTTATCTTGCATCCATTTCTATAGCCAGTAACTTCATCTACTGGTCAATATCAATCCACATGTCTTGTCTCATCATTATTTTTTGTGCCATCTTTCATGTGTCGTAAAACTTGTCTCAGTAATTGTAATTGCAGATTTCGATTATCACATTTTTCTTTTACTGTCAGGTTTCCTATGGATGACTCTCTTTATAAATCAAGGGACATTCCTCTAAAATACATCTTTCATATTTATTCCCCCTTCAAGTTAGTGTCCATCTCCTTTAGATATTTGTATATGCGATAGATTATTACTAGCATTAGTTTTCATGTAACTTCATTTTAACTTTAGTACTTATCTTACTGCTGAAGAAAGATGTTGTTTAGATAATTATAGGAGTTTCGAGTAGCACTATCTAACCAATAATATATCTGTTTATTGATGTACGTGCCTTCAAATTCCGGTACTATATTTAAACTTTGCTAATGATTGATTAGTTTTAGAGGAAGGTAAAAATTATTGCATGGAATCTGTTTATCGTGCATGGTACGTAACAAATCCAGAAAAACAAAAATTGCGAAAAAGCACCCGAAATTGAATCCTGAACAATTTTGAAAAGTTTAATTATACAGGGAAGATACCCGTAAAATCTAGAATTTAGAAATTATATTGATTTCCATAACAACAGAAAAATTTCGTGAAAAAAATGTTTATAAACTAAGATGCCGAAAAAGAAATTATACTTAATTTAAAATAATTTTAGGATGGGAATATGATAATACTACTGATACAAAAACATAAGAAAGTAATACTACTGAAAAACAATATTTACAACCTAGAACTACAGAATTTAAATTCAATAAAATAGTTACAAAATCAATCAATGTATAGAATAGAATGACAAATTCAGAGCTACTTAGTTACAGGTAGTTAAAGTAACAACTTACAATACAATAAAATTAACGGACTGGGTATATCCGATTAATAATTAGAAATGGCCAGGAAAAGTACATTAATTGTTTGATTACAGAGGTAACTACTTAAGAAGGTGAAACTAAAGAGGAATACATATTATCCAAAATTGACTCAAAACTGGGTTAAACAGATACAATAAGGGCAAAGCATAATGTGAAAACGGAAGGGGGAATAAACCAATAATTAATGTGCGATCTCAAACAGGATCACCCTTTTAAATGTTACGGAACTAGTTTTGAAAATGTCTACACTATTAAATCTAGAGTTATATGTCTTTTGTATTTTGAAAATGGGCGATTTTTCTTTTAAATTGGTTCTGCAGGCAGGTAATTTGAAAAAGTGTTATATGTAGGGTGGAATATGGAAATCTATGTGGGAAAGCAAAGAAGGGAAAGATATCTGGTTATTAAGGATTTTATATAAAAACATTGTATCCAAAAATGTTCTTCGGTTTTCCAGTGTAGAGAACTTGAGTCTGGTTAATCTATCGGGGATATTTTTTCCAACTTGAATAATGTGGGTCTACTTGATATTAAACTAATTAAACTAGTGGTTCTACTGAAAGATAGAGCAAAAATTAGGCTCCCTATCGTCGTAGACAAATTTGAGGTAATTTGAATATATTTCATTTATAGATTTTGGAAATGTAGAAGTGTTACCATTATGTTTTAATTGTTCGAACTGATATTAGATCATTTTAAATTTTTACTAAACGCTCAAAAAAACCTGAGATTACCTATAAGAGAATTTTCTGTGCTTTCAACATATTACTGGTGACAATGCTTTAAGAGAAATTTTAACATTTTCCGAAGGTAAGAAAAGGTCTTGTAAATTTCAGGTGTGGATTGATTTTATGTTGATGTCTGTGTCTATTCTTGTCTTCGAGTACTCTTATAAGCTGACCGGTATACGATTTCGGAAAGCGGTTATGTTTGCTAACTGAAGGTACATACAGACTAGAATCGTTCCAAAGGTCAAGATCAGGTGAAAGAATAGACGACAAATCGCGGTTGTATAGAAAATCATCGCCAAATTGGTTGGTAGTTTCTTACTTTCATAAAAAGAGTTCGGATGGTCTTCAGGTGTGTCAATATTATTCCTATGTCGAGAAAAGGGTGGTGGAGATCAATCTTAGAGAGTGAACACATAGATGTAGATATTACAATATTGCAGAAAGGAATCTTAATCCATACTAGATCTAAGAGTCTATTATTAAGTTTAAGTTTATTGTTAACGATAGACGTTATAAATATATATTGGTTTTTAAATAAAGCGAATTTAAACTCTATAATATTTAAAAAAATAGGGCTCGTGCAATCAGCACTCCAAACCAAAACTTTATCAACGAATTTAAGTATTATTTAAATCTAATCCAAAATTGACTGTGATAATTGAAGAATTAATGACACAAGAGTGATCTTGTAAGAGTTGATATTATTAGTAATAGTGGTCTTATAAGTTAACAAGATACAAAAAAATTAGTTAAGGGGCTACCCCATTAAAAATTAAAATCAAAATATTTCTTTTTCTGTCGAAAAAGTGCGCGTCACGAAGACCTAACATTTTTCCAAAATCGAAGGTGCTGTTTTCGAGAAAACGTCTGTGACAGACAGACGGGCGGACGCTAGAGTAATTTTAAAGGGTTCCGTTTTTTTTCTTTCTAATGTAGGTACGAAGCCCTAAAAAGGAACTGAACAAAAAATGTCAGTAAAAAATAATTGGGGAAACATTTTAGTGACCTCTTTAATGCAAGAGCTTTAAATAAAAATAAGTTCAAGAATTTTGACGGGCACTTACGGCACTGATATCTGATATCCTATGCCCACCTAGCTCTTATTGATCTGTCCAGACTACAGACCCCAATTCTCACTAATGCCTTGCTGTCTGGTAGCACTAAGTGCTATCTATTAGTACAATCAATTTTTTTGAGGTCTGTAAATTTGTATTTACCTATTCATAAATATTTGTCGATGATTATACATTAGGATATATCTCCACATAACTGACTATCGACATAACTACCATGCATTCTATTGATACAAAATATCGATCGATATATTATATGTACCTACATTATTGACGCAATTCATTCAACCTCATCATCACTTTTCACTTTAAATATTCATTTCATCGAGTCTCTACGAAGTCCCATTTATACGACATTGTCAGTTAAAAGTAATGGGAGCAATTAACACGGTAATAAATGCACACACATACAAATGATTTTCTGTGCGACATTTTATCTACTCCAACTCTCAAAGTATATCTGTGTCACAGCCTGTGATTAGCCGGAAGCAATAATTCAAGAGATCGATTCGTTTCTCCTGTCACCAAATGGGGGCGTCTATTGAAAACTTTCTAGTAGGAATGTACGTATGTATATATTGCATATGCTTTCAATGCTTGTTAACGCTTTATCCACATTTATAATTATAATTTCCCTGTCACTAGTCCTCTGCACCGTATTCATATTCTGATGGAAATTAAAAGGGGACAATTTGTATCTATTACGAGTAGGGCTAAAAGGGTAATTGGCAGGGTACCACAGTGATTCTCTTTACAGTCGTATAACTTATATGCAAATTGGGTTGAGTTTCCGTCCTTTTAATTAAAGGATTTTATGTTAAGCATGTCACAATTGAAATGTAGTTTTATTTGATTAGAAATAAGATATGATTGTTGGAACAATTTTTATACATCCCATCTTACAGTGGGTGATTTTAGGTAATGGGTAGAATAAGGAATTGAGCCATTTTTGTCTATAAAATTCACCTTAATAGGGTTTGTATGATATAAAGAAAAATGTGGAAACCAGATTAGTTTACATACTAAACAGTAAATATTTTCCTACGCGGTTTGATTTTGCAATTCTCCTGTACACAAAGCCTTAAGGCCGGAAGTGGAATGGTTTACCATCCTCAGTTTTCCTCACCAGTTATGAGCCTCAAGGATTCAACCGAAATGCACACCGTCACCTCCTTGACTCGACCCAATAATCGACAATTCCCTTTCCTGCTAAGGCTATGGTACTATATCATAGGATATTCATCCGCTGATCTTAAGCAATATCATAACAAAAAAGATCTAGACTAGTTTCAATGAGACAATGACCTAACCACAAACTCACTTTTCCGATTTAACAAAATCGGACCACGAAAAGTTAATACTCGATTCGAATGTTAATAGGGTGAAATACTCTCTGATATAATTTTATATATATATGGAAGGACGATGGTCACCTTCCCATTTTCCAATGCAAGTTATACACGCGGCGCTGTGAATTGTTCGACGATGAATTGTGTCGGCGGTGGAGAATTGTCCGCGTTGAATTGTATTTGCTGTTAATTGTGTGCGATGAATTGTCCGCGACCACGGTAAATTATGTGTGATTAATAGGATGCAATGAATTAGGTTATACTAAATTTGATGTATATGTTACAGTCAAAACCCGATTTTACCAGGAAATTCTAATAATATAACTAATATAACACAGTTAAAACTAGAATTAACGAGACCCCTTTGTTAGAAATAGTATTAACTAAAGAATATTTTGTTAAGTCTGTTTTTGGCTTAATTCTCGCGTAGCTCTTAGTTAAATCTAGAACTGACTGGTCGCTATTAGTAAATTTGCGTTACAATCGAATTCTCTCGCCATTAAACGTTGATGTTTATTAAGGATGTGGCTATTTATACATACAATATGTATACGCAATAGGTGATTTGGGGGGGGGGGCGTACAGATCAGTGACAAACACCCCCCCCCCCCCGCACTCGTAGCCAGAAACCCACACCCATCCGCACACACAACCGATCGCGCATACGCACACGCATATCCGATCGCGCATACACAAACACACACATGCGTACACACATCCGATCGCGCATACACACACACACACATCCGCGCGCGCGGATGATTCTTTGGTTTTTTGGTGTAAAGGTAATGTGTGTCGTATGTAAAAGTAACATTTCAACCGGTGATTTGGAGTCCACCTAGAATTGTAATTCTATTATCAATACCATTCCTAAAATAATCAGGAAATCTCGTTTAGCACTGGTAGTTCCACAAAAACTGTCTATGTAATAATATTTTCCAATTAACTACCGAGCCACAATAAATTATTGTAATTAAGTATAGGGCTCGTCAAATAAGGTTTAACTGTTTACAAATAACGTTTAAATGCTGATGAAGTAACTAAAAAAGCCATATATCTTTACTACGCTACTGGTTGATACAATCATAAACATTTATTGCCACTTAAGTCTCAATATATCCAACAAAAGCTATGAATTTGTTAAGAAAACATCTGATTATTCTTTCGTACCGTCCTTAATACATCCCCGTATAGCTATTAGTGAACTTTTTATATAAAGCACAAAATGTAACAAATATTCTTACAGGTTGAGAAGGTGTGGAGAAACAATAATTATTCTTTTTAATAACAACATTTTACTTCGTATATTTCTTCATCGAATTTCAAGCTAATCGCCTGTGAAGTCACGGACACGTTTTTGCAATTCTATTCCGCACTCCATGACCTAGTATACTACATACATATATGCCCGACCGAATCCAGTTCATCGCATCGAACTATTTCTGGACGGGGAACAATTAAGTCGCTACGTCAAAAAATCACTCATCAGAAATATCTCAAAATTGAGTTCTTTGTCTGTGAGACCACCCAGGAGGTACACCATGTATGGAATTTCAGCAGAGACAGCGAGCGATTTACGGCTCATCGACTTTAGTTTCATTACCTCCAAACACGCAGCATAATGCACAGAGATCTCTCTAGTAAATTCTCAGCGAGAAAGGCTCAATTAATCAGGACCACCAAAATATAATCGAATGTTCCATTAGCATAAACTTACGATAAAGTTTTTTTTACTATTCGCAAAACGTAATAAAATTCTGTTTTATTTCTGTTAGCTAATTTCGATGAGCCTAGGCGGCTGGTTAGAATTATTTATGGGCTCGGAGGCTTTCTTTTCGATGCACGGCTGCTGATGGCATAATTATAAGTAGAAAAGATGATAAAACAAAAATAGTTGGGGAGGCTTAGCAATTTGTGGGAATTTAAGTGTCAAATTTTTCCACAGAAGTAAAGAGTTAATTTTCTGAGTTGAAGTAGTTTTTTCATTTTTCCACCTGTCAACAAGTTCCTACAGAAGCAATGTGAGCATATCGCTTCACCTGACCGGACAACGGCGAATAGATTTAGACAAGCAGAAGAGGTCTTCGTACTCGTGTGCCACACTCTATTAGTGAACGCCGTTAAGTCTGTTTAGTTTCTTGCTTCAGTAGATCGTGTAATTAAGAAATTTTTTCCTATTTAGTTGGAAATTAAAACGAGAATATCAAAGCTAATTAACATTGAAGGAGCAGCGAGCCGACAGGAGATGACAAATGATACCAGCGCTCAAGGTGTTCACCTGTGTTTATTTATTATGCCTGAGGTTGAGAGTCATCTTAATTGGTTGACGTTAATTAATTCACGAATTGAAATTAAAACGTACATGAATTCTCTCATCGGTATAGAGCTATAGTTAGTAGCGCCGATAAATGATGTGCGTCTGCGCAATTCTAAACTTCGTCTTTAATTAACATACAATACTTACCGGTTTTGATTGGAGAAGAAGTGACAGGCGCACTGAGCCCTGACACATTGAAAAGTCATCACAATAGTCGATTTTAGCCTTGTCAATTCCATGGTATTGTTGACAGGTTGATTTTAGAATTTATTTAGAAGGAAAATAATTTAATAAACACCTTTATACAAGGCGAAAGATTGATTACTATCTACATACATATATTAACGGAATCTTAATTTTATTAATCAACAGAGGTCGGTAAATGATGTTGTGTCAGTTAGAGGAATTCTGTTATTTTGTTTTTTGTTGTTATTCAACTTTGATATTATCTTTGACGCTTTTCATACAGTTGTACAGATATGGAATTGTTTTGCAATAATTGACAGTTGCTAATGTTAATAACTGCTTCTGTATATTTTATAAAGAACTAGTTTTAAACGGAGCCGTCAATGATTCACAGGGATTTCAATCATAGCAATTGAAAATACAGTCGTCATATACGTAGAATAACAAATTCTTTTCTCTTCTAGGTCCAAGATATCGCCGCCCTAAACAGCCCAAAGATAAAGCACAGGTTGAGGAAAAGAGACCCCGTACTGCGTTTTCTAGTGAACAGCTGGCACGATTAAAAGTAAGTACCAAGTAATTGTATCGTGATAATATGCAAAACTTTACCTACATAAATGAGAAAAATAATAAAAACTGGATATCTGGAATACATTAAAGTGAAGAACTAACTAACTATGCAAGCTTTCTAAATTGTGAAAAATATCGGTGAAGAAAGAACCAACAAACCAATTAACTGAGACTGAGCGATTATGTTTCTACCCTCTGCTATTGTTAAAGATAACCTAGTAAGTTATCTCGATCTGTCACAAGGAGTAAATGCCTTCAAAGTTTAGCTTAAAAATGTGTAAGTGTCGAGGAAGCAATGTCTGTACTTTCTCCCTTAACATATGCTGGCATTTTGGTGCAAGTAAAACTTTTCCTATGAATTTACTTGCAAATTTTAAATTGATGTTAGCACTTGGGGTAAATAAAAAGTTTAGTAATCGTTTTTTTGCTTTGACATTTACTGGAAATATTTTATTAGAATTTTTATTCAGTATTGGTGGTCGACAGCGTCTTAAGAGCGTTGAATAGATGGCTGCTAAGACCACTAGATTTCATCTGTGAAGCGTAATTCACGATCCTCTTATTTTTGATGTAGAATGTAACACATCTTTGGGGAAAAAGTGGTTAGTCTTCAGTCCGTCAGAGGGTGATCGGGGCTGAAGACTGACATCCAAGGACTAGAGGCGATTTTCAAAGTCCGTGTATCCTTAACGGAATCTTCGTTTACCTAGTCTCTAACTAAATAAAGGATAGAATAAATGTGGTTTAAATAAATAAGAAAGGCCATATAATTTTTAAGCAATTTTATTGTGCAGAATTCTTTTACGTTAAGCCATACACTAGGAACATTTTGTCCATCTTGGTGTGTCACACATGATAGCTTTTTCTTCACACACTGTCAAACATGCTGTCCAACATCAGGACAGAAACACATATCAGGAGCTGCTAGAACTGTTAACTATTATCTTTTCTTCAATAGAGTTTACTCAAGATTCAAGAATGACAAATGCGTGACAAAAATCTCCATGTTGTCAAACACTTAGCCATGACCACAAAAAACAAACTAAAGCAGGATTTACATTATGATGGCATGAATTTGTTACAAAAATTGTTAGGGAGATAGTTTATTGAAATTTAAATGCTGCCGAAGCAATCACTGCAATACATCTCACGTACAATCCTCTCCAGTTTTTATGGTACACATCGCAAACTGTCACATTATCAAGTTGTCAATTTGTAACTTGTAAATTTTTTAATCGTTTGTAATAATAATTGTCGTTAGAAACTGGACGAAAAACTATGTCCGAAATAACTTCAATCTTTTCTATAAACAAATGTGTAAAAACTTTTGATTTCGAAATATTTAATTACAAATTAAAAACTTACTTTTATTTTCTTCCATTTTTGACAGATGATTTAATAAAGATTTTCTATAAAACTATAGTAACAAGAAGAATATGGCAGCACGAGTAGTCGAAATTGACCAATTAGGGTTGCCAATAACAATGTTTTAGTTTCAGTAACCATAAAAACTTACTATGCTTGAGGTCTTTTCATGGTTCCGGTCACGCACACATTGACAAATCGAGGTCTGGAAAAAATACAGAACTTATTTGCTTCCCTCTTCACTCATAAATAGATTTTCGTATACGATGTACTATCTCCCTCACAATTTCCTACTCGAGTTGGCCAACATGCGTGACCGTGTATGGGCGCCTTTACGATTATCCGAATTCTTACGGAACGTTATGTATCGTAAATATAGACGCAGCCAGGGTTGTTGCTGAATACTGCTAGTGTACATGGTTCCTATTCCATTAGCAATTTAAGACAAAAGGTGAAGACCCAATAATTGGGTGTTGCTTGCATGGAGAATTTGGCTTTTGTTAAGATTACTGGAATAAATTTTTGGAAATAAAAGTGTATAAAATGGATAGTTTTGAAGGTGTTGTGAGCTTAGTCTTAAAAAAAGTTTATATGTTATAAAGCACACGCGTACATGTAAAGTATTTCTGAACGTCACTCTTGGGTTAGAAATTATATATACAAAGACAGAAATATTTCTGGATTTTTTGCAACTACATTTCACAAGCTTAGATGAGGGGATCCAGAACAAATTCCTTCAGAAATAATGAGTTGAAACAGGTAACTGAAGTTTCGAAGTTTGTTTTACTTCCTGATGTCATTTAAAGCTTTGCGTTTCTAAAACACAAAGATAATTACCCATTACATAAAAAACACACAAACAATTTAACAACTTTGTCTTACTTTCTTCCCAAATTTCTTTGCTTATAGTGCCCACGCCTTTTCTTCTTCTCTGACATTTCTATAAGTTACGAGCTTCTTATTGTAAATGAAATCGTAGCTTTTTATTAATTAATTATTAATTCATCTGATATATCATCAAATCAAATCAAACCCTACTTGAAGCAACGTACAACGTTGGGCATTACGACATCAGTAGTGCGACATTATATATTTGTTATTAAATATTATTCAGTCCAGTTTAGATAATATATAGAGTATTATTAAAAAAAAACTTCACCGTCGTTAAAATTATCACATTTAAAATTTCAAACAAAAATGGCAAGCTCTGCGTTTGTAGCGAAAAGCTAAGAAGTAGTCAACGTTTCCATATAAAACCCATATTTCAACTGACATTTCATCGCTTTTTACGCACACATCGCCATCTTTGGATCTGCACCTTAGAGCATATAACTAAAGGAACCGAAATGTCTTGTAAAAACCCTGTGGGTGGGAAAGAATGTGGTTTTTTTGGGGAAGGGGTGGAATGGCAAGAAGAATTTACCTTAGTGTAGGCTGCTAATATATGTCAGATTCGTGTTTTTGCCCCGAGTTTTGTGCTTTCTTTAATTAAAAAACTTCAAATAGTTCTGCTAATTCTGTTAATCTACCTGTATAAATAAAAATGAAATGCTGTTCGTTAGTAATCGCATCACTTGAGAATGGCTGGACCAATTTAGCTAATTTTATTTTTCGAATGCTCGTAATAGTCCAAATAAGGATTCTAGGGAAGGAAAAATTGGAATCGGCAACCTCTTCTTGGTGTTGCCATACAAATTTTTGTTTTTTCACTATACGTCTACGTGTATAGCTCCAATTTTGTAAACGCCGTTTTTAAAAAAAAATGTAAATTTTAGTTCATAAATGGGACAAATCAAGCAACTCCTTCGTAGGGTTGCCATACAAAAATTTCGTTTTTAACTATAAATTTGGCGGCACCTGCCTGAGAACGCAAAGAAGTAGAAAGCTAAAATTTGTTAAATGGTATTTTCATAACAATTCTCCGGTATATAGCAAAAGCTAAAAAATGTTTTTAATTTGTTATTCTATCACACAACCTATTATATTTTTGGTGACAAGTTTCAAGTCTTGCTGTGACTCATCAACAGGCCCAAATAGCGAAATTGAGTGACTTGGTGATGTAAACTATTACGAATCTTTAGTCAAAATGATAGCAACACGGTCCGTAAAAGCACAACATTTTTGATTGTGAAAACGTAACAGAATCATCATTTAAAAAAAATTAAGTGTGCTGTAAATTTATTTAACACATAATGTTGGGGAGTTTTTCTCTTGTTATATCGATAAAACATAAAAGTCTGTGGGACTATCTTTGAAGAGGTTAGTTCGAAAGATTGCGTGCAGGGCGAAAATTCATCTTATAATTTCATTGTATTTCTAAGAACAATGAAGGAAGAAAAAACGCTTGCAGATGGAAAATATTCTGATTTTTGCATTATTTTGGAAGAAGAATTAGATTAATTTATTTTAGTTAAGTTCGAGATACGAATAAGTGAAGACGCCTTTATTTTCCATACCTTTCTAAGAACGCAGACTCTTTCCTTTACCTTTCAGTGAAAACAGAAAATGTGCGCCCTTCCAACTTCTTGAGAGAATAAATTGAATGGGTCTGTCCAATCTTCCGCAAAATTCATACTTAATACCTCCGTACCCTTTACTGAGATTGCAGAGGACTGCTTCCACAGAATTGAAAGGGAATGCTTCATCTCACCTTCCAAAGAAATAATAAGGAAGACTTCCTTTCACCTTACAGGTCATGCAGAGGTAGGATGGGCAAGTGAATATATATTTCTTCATGTAGGAGGCGTTGTGAAGCATTTTCTATCTATATCTATTACCTATAAATATAAAAGCGATTAAGTTACAGGTACCGCACATTGTTACTAATTTAGAATACACGTCAGAAATATTATTGTTATATGCTATTTGTATCCATATAAATATAATATGATTGAAAATTTCACTTTTTATTTGCGAGAAAAGGGCAAACAACTCTTGTGTTATATTTATAAAAAAAATTCCAATTCTTTCAACACCCCACTAAAATTAATTGTGTAACACTGTGCGGTGTTCTTTCAAGTCAGCTCGAGTGAGTTTTGCGCCAATTATTCTCTTTGAATTGTCGATGTTGCCCTCGATGGTGTTTTTATCATTCATGTTCCTCTTTGGTCCATGGGGCTTATCTTTATTAATTTAAACCTCAGTTCGGTTGCATATCATCTTTTGTCCTCTTGTTGGCAGTTGTCCTTTGGTCTTCTTTGTAACTTCCGTTTCGCTGTCCTATTTGGTTTTACGGATGATGCGCCATATCAGCTGTACTGAATATCATTCTCGTTTTGGACTTATTTTTGTTAGTAGCAGATCACGGGAAAGAGATAGGAGGGATGCGATGTGGACTTTTGGGAGAGGAAATGGGGTACTGTACCGAATCATTGGATAATGTAAACATCAACGTTCTTATCTTTTTGTGAAGATTACTTCATAAATATATTTTACTTAATGCAATGGCTTACATAGCTGTGCTAGATTCAACTGTTTGTTGAATCAAGATTTGTAGCTGTAAAATTCAACGGTATGTTAGGTTAGCTGGTGCGATCTTAAAGTTTACCTCAATGTAAACAAATAACACGGTCAATTAAAATAATGAATAAAATATATTAAAAAAACTATTAAAATAAATAACTTTTAGATATAAATTGCACCAAAAACTAAAAAAAAAATTTTCTCAGTTATATACGCATGAAAAGTTTCAAGAGATCAAACATAGCCAAACGGTATAATATAACTTTAAAATATTCTTAATGAATGCAATTTTAAGATTTGATCTGAGTTCTAGCATTTCTTATTTTGCAATGAAACTTTTCTTTTCACAGAGCAAGAAAATATTTATTTCACATCAAAACCCATAAAAAATAATAAGTCCGGCACCAACCTACACGCTTCCGCCCCTCTCAATAAACAAATACGCCATTTAATAGCACTCAGCAAGAGCTTTAATTTGAATTCACACACGGACCAAAGTGTTGTTACCACCCCCCACATAAAAATTCTGAAAAACGTACGTTTTTTTCCCATCACTCATTATAAATAAACACAACCCCATTTAAATCCATCTACGTTTACTACCCTAAAACTCTTCCTAAAATTTCACACTTACGTCGTGAACGGCACCCTTACGCACAAAGTTGTTTAGTCAAGGTTTAGTGAGTAGATAAAAGTTATTTAGAAAAAAATGCGCTGATTAGCATAAAGGAATTAAATTACCCTCCAACGAAAATAGTTTGTGGTGAATCTAATTTTAATTATTATTCTAGATACTATTGTTCAGGCAAGGGCGAATCCAGACAATTGGTCTATGGGGGGGGGGGCGATAAAATATAAAGTTTTGAAATTAAAATTGAAAATAAGAATGAAATCAATTTTTTATATTATAAGTCAAGTTACTAAATATTCTGTGAGCTTATCTTAGCTCTCTCTGTCTTTCATGATCTCTCAATTAAAGCTATTTTCTGCAAAGTCAGAGCTATTTTTTGGCAGTCTTCGGGCGCATAATTTAGTAAATTTAAGTTGTGGTCGTGCACTGGAGCTAAAAAGTAGCTATAGGAAAAATTTTGCACAAGATCGAAAATTGGAATACAGTCATTGCATTGCATTAGAGTTTAATACTTTAAATATTTACATTTACTGTTTACGCATTTTGTTGAAGTATAGCAGAAGTTAATTTTATCGTTCAAGATTATTTCGTGCAAATATTAGCTTTTTTTACTTGCAAAAAAAAAAACTCCAGTCTGCACAAATGGCTTCAGCTCAGCCTGCACAAGCTCCAGAGCATACATTTTGGACGCGGCCATGGAATCTAACTTTTCGCTATTTATCAAAATTTTATTCAAAACATTTCTAATGATGGAAAGAATTATTAATTCAAGTTAATTTTCTGTTAAAAAGAGGGGGTAGCTAGAAAACTATGGAATAGAAAGAAAATTAATGATAACTGCTGCTATTCATGTAATATTTAACCATGTCACTAAATTTCGAAATTTTTTGTTATTTTACCTTACTCAATTAAACTATTATAAAGGAGCAAATTGACTTCGCTACAAAGTATCAAAAATAAATTTCGATGTGAGTGGGGGGGGGGGGGGGTTCAAAATATTATAAAACTGCATTGTTCGTCAAATACATTTTACCAGGTATAGTAATAAAAGAATACATAATGTATGGATATTGGTACGAAATGTATTTATATTAAATAATGATCTGCAAAATAAATAGCTACTTTTCACAGTTCTGTGATTCTGTATCGCCACTTGAAACATACATCTTTAATGTTTTTTTATCCAATAATTTGTTTTCAAATAAACACTTAAAGAAATTTTCGAGTAGTGGAAAATAGGTAGGGTTAATATCTGATATTAATTACCCCGGCTATAATGATTCTCCCAACATACTATATTTCATCACTTTTGTAAGCTTTCGATCACAAAAAAAAATGTAAATGTGTACCTTGCAATTTTTACAATGTATACACAAATGTAATATAATTTAAAAATTTAATTAAATGAAAGATGAAAGGAAACTCTAGAGAACTTTTGTAATGTGAAGTGTAAGTGTATGTGAAGGAAGAAATTATTTTCTATTTTTTAAGTGCGGATATAGAAGCAGTCTTTTTAAAAAGATTTTTTTTTTATTTTTTCATTTGATTAGTGTACATATTTTAATAACATAAATTTTGATTTATTGGATCTCTATTGTTTTTCTCCGTTAAAAATTCTAGAAGAAATCTAATAATATTTCCTTTTTGCTTCTAAATATATTTTCTGTCTCTTGTTTGCTATTTCACTTTCAAGTATTTTAATAGAACGCTTTCAAAGAAATTGTCTGGAAATCTTGTTGAGATCCTCCTTAATTTATTTTACTTTTCATTTTACTATCTTTAAGGCATAAGGAAGACTATTCCACTTTTTAATTCCTTAAATAAACTATTGATCTTGGTAAGTGAATAATTCAAAGAAAACATTAAGAATTCATTATACGAAATTGTACGAAATCCGCCATTAATCCATTGAGAAATATAACACTATCTATGTACATAAAAATTATATTTGACAGTGCTTTACAATTACATATAACTACTTGTTTTTACGAGACACAGTGTAGGTTGTAGGTCTGGTGGAACCAAAAGTTGTGGAATAAAGACGTTTCTCATACACCCTCAAAAAACCGTTATTGGGTAGGTCCATATACTCGTATGTAACAATTTATAATCAACATTTTGTATTCGTTGCTATATCTTTTTGTAGTACATGGACGAAGAACCCGAAAAACTCATTGTGCCTTTTTTTGTTGGAATGAATAGTCACGCAGCTTAAGCTACAGTCGAAAAAATTTCTAAGTTTAAATTTGGTTATATCTTTTTCAACTTTGACAACAATTTGATGACATGTTTTGATCTGTAATGTTTGTTTTTTTTCTGTTTGTATATTAAAAGCAAGTTCGACTCCGCGCCTAATGTGCTTTTATTAACTAGAATCGGTGGTCTAAATTTGACTGAGTGATCGTCATTATGCAGCTACATTTCCGTATAATACAAGAAATAACAACAACTAAAACAACAACAATTGCAACAAGTACAACAGCAACACATTCAAAAGTCTCTGTCAACAACACCAATTTACAATAAAGTTTTATGACGCATGCCTACGCGTCTAATACAGTAGTTTAATGATAGTCCTGAAGAAACTTAAATGTGAGTGCAAAAAGTGAATATTGATATGGGCAATCCCTATTCATGAACATGATTGCTTACAGTGGCACTCCGATTATATCCTTCATTTTTCATTGTTCATTTTATGACCTAAATGCCAAACTGATTCAGTTTCAGTGGATGATCGGAATAATATTTTCAGTAGAATCAATGCCGAAATTAGCAAATATGTCATTACCAGCTTAAGTTAAATGAAAATCAAAACAACTTTATCCATATTAACAATAAGTCCAGTATATCGTTGAGTTGAGTTCTTTAATTTAGAACACAATTGTGGTGGCAAACCGCACGTCAGGCTCTGATTAAAAAAATGTGTGGTAGAGCCGGAACTGTTAAGCAAGCCTCTCATTCCTGACATGTTTCTATTTGTTTCAAATGAGTATTTGTATTGTATTTGTATATTTTTATATTTAAATCATTAACACATTGTGCATATATTTTTATTTTAATGAAAATTGCTCACAGTTTTATCTTGTCTCTTGCCCCGCAAGGGGCCGTTATTATGTAAACCAATACTAATATGACTGAAAAGCATCAATATGTATGGAATTCACGAAAAACCATATACAAAAATAACTCCCGATGAGACCTCTGATGAACATTCATTAAATCTCATCGAAGGGCTCATTGGATATCATGAAACTGCTCCCTATATACTAAACCAGCAATTAAAAAAATATTTTTTCTTGTCCCCACTTTGTCAGATGACATTTCTACTAAGAAAATTTGAATTTATTTTTGTGAGTTATTTATATAAATTTTTAAATTATTTACTTTAAATAAATTTTTTGATTTGTTTTTCCGCGGAAAAACTGTCGCCCACATGCTGAACAAGACGTTATGTTCAAATCCTTACACCTGAGCGTCGCAGAGTTTGATTTGCAACCGGAGTTTGAATTCGGAAAAATATATGATATCAATCGTAAAATTAGATTCTCATTTATGAACTCATCATAACATTTATTGACATACTCATTAATAAGCTCATCGTGACACTCATTGCTATGCTCATTAATAAGCTCATGATGGCACTCATTGACATGCTCATTAATAAACTCATCGTGACACTCATTGAGATACTCATTAATAAGTTCATCGTGACACTCATTATGTTCTCTTTGAAGTGCTCATCTAATATTGTAAAATGCACAAAAGAGAAGCAAAGTGTACAATTCTAAATAAGTGAAAGAGATGGAATATCTCATGCACACCTTCTGTGAATAATTTTTTCCGGGTTTTGATTCAAACGCGAATAAATTTCATCAGGACGTTCATCTGATTAATGAGTTCATTGATATGCTCATCATGATTTGTCTACCAGGGTCCACCATTATGCGAATATTTTCTACATATTTGTGATTATGTCGCCTTGCTTGAACAATACCTTTATTACTTTACTTTCTGAAATATTTTGCGTAAACTTCGAAACTAACTTTTACTTTTTCCTTCCTTTCTAGCGCGAATTCAACGAAAACCGATATTTAACCGAACGTCGCAGGCAGCAGCTAAGCGGCGAATTAGGACTAAATGAGGCACAAATAAAAATATGGTTCCAGAATAAGAGAGCAAAAATAAAGAAAGCCAGCGGAACTAAAAACCCTTTGGCTCTACAATTGATGGCACAAGGACTTTACAATCATACGACAGTACCCCTTACCAAGGAAGAGGAAGAACTTGAGATGCGAATGAATGGCCATCTTTAATGCTAGGCATATTCCCATGTAAAGATTATTCTATTTAAAAATTGTAAAAAAAAAATCCTCATAATAATTGTTTAAAAAGGTCCACTATTTTGACCTGTAAATACTCTCTACATTAGGCATTAAGACACCGAAACCTGTTGTACAAATTTCTTAAATATAAGAAAACTTCCGAGGAGAAGAATTTGGATAACCGCATCCATCTGCATCATTAAAACGGCAACGCTCAGGATTGTAAATATTTTATCAGATAAGAAATGAGGACTACTAGTGTGCAATATGTCGTGTCGTAACAATTTCATTAAATACATCAGAGCAAATCACTTTATATTCTCAGTCGTCAGTTTTGTGTCTGATTCAACTCTCGTTGTTTTTTCTATGTAAGTGTATCCAACTGCCGATTCCGAATATTGATTGATTTCACTAATTAGTCGCGTCGCTAATTAATCATTTACATAGATTCCATTGCATTTATAGTTGACCGTGTTATACGTGTGTTCATTATTATTACTTATTCTCCCATTTTTCAATTTCTATTTCTGCTTTTCTACGTTTCTTATTGTAAATACCTGTTTCCCAGCTTAATGCCGGCCGGGCACTTAGATAATAGGCTCGGATCGACTGTGGCTAATCGCCTCATTTGTTTGGGCGTTATCCATATAATCGCCACACTTTCATACATGCAACGTTCAAGTAATTAATTTATAGAATTATATGAAACATGTGATATACTATAATAGTAGGCTACTAGCTCTAAGTCTATTTAATTATTGTAAGAGATAGCTGCACGAGGTTATGATTTAGTATGCGTAAGAAGCTATGAGAAATGATTTGAAATAAACTTATAAATTTATTCAGAAGACCGTTGTTCTTGTTTTTATTAAAAGAAAGATACAAATTATTAATAAATAAAAATGGAGAGCCACTACTTTCCAACCGTGTAAGACGTGAGGCAAAGTGTCATCAGTCCAAGTGTTAATTTTTGCACTGCAGACCATAAAAACGAACTATAAGTCAAAAGATTATCAAATTTAATAAAATGGATTTCCACAATGTTAAAAGAGGCAGAAGAACTTAAAGATTTTTCTACAAAATTTCGAGTCATCCTCCAACTGCTGAAAGGATGTATCGTTCGTATGATAATTAAAAATAGATAGACACGCAGCACGATCTAATGAATCATTAGTACTAATTATTCATTAAAATGCCGTATGTCTCTTAGTATTCATAACTATGGCTCGAAAATCAGATCACAATGAAGTACACTAATGATATTATTTTTCATCTCATTAGAGCTCTAATGAGGAAAAATGTGCTAGAACTGAATGTATTTTGGCATATAATATAAATCTGAGTGGAGCTTCAATACATCTGCATATTTGAAAAATAAAAATAAAGGCATGCACACCAAAAAGTAGGTACTTATAATATCAAAATACCTTTTAATATAATATTTTTTAATTTCCAAATTGTTAATTTTTTATTTTCAAAACGTTAAATTGAAAAAAATAAATAATGAAAACTAAGTTTTTAGCGTCGATTCGTTCCATTTCTCTACTTTACTGTCATAAGTACGTCAAAACCATTTTCATTAGGAGCGCTGCGTGTCTAGGGTAGGCTTTCAATTTGGTGCATAGTTTTCTTTCTTCCTTTCCTCTGTCCTAAGCTTATGACTCAATAAATTTAATATTTCGGAATTTTAAATTGTTTGTTAATTTAGCTACTTTGTATTTTTTTTTAAACTGCGTCATCAACACCAGTTTGAATTTAAAATGTCCAAAGCCTTTCAGATTAAATTGATCTCGGAAACTGCAACCCTCTTGATTCCTTTTGATTGCATTGCACATTTCGCTGGATTTAGACTACGAAAATATAATAAAATAGTGCACATAGAGCTTTTTAAATTTGATATGATGAAAAGTTTATGTGACATGTTTTTTTCAGGAAACTGACTTAAAATTCCGATGATGCAATGATTATACATATGAAGGCTACAGGCAAAAAACTACCTTATGTACAAATTCCGCATTTAAGAAAAAAATACATTTTAAGTTTTAAATCTTGTATTACATAAATTTTTATTTACAGGGCAAGTGCAATAATTCATAATAAAATATTTAGCCAAATCCTTTATTTTACTTTTATATTAGTAGTATCATTAACATAAAGTAGATTTCTTCTGGGAGAAAATAGTGTAAGTGCAAAAAACCAGTTTTGGCATAGAAAGACAAATCTGTGACATATGCCATATCATTACAGTTTGAACATAATATTTATATGAATATTGTTCAGTTATTGATGTCACATATTACATGATTTAGTGTAGGCAGGCTTTCGAGGAAACGTTGTGCTGCGTCACCGCCTAGCCTATTTAGAATTTTAAGATTTTAGAATTTTTCAGAAAGAATAGGAAGTTTGTCGCTATAGAAAAATTTCAATCTTTGGATGTTTATGTTTTTAGATATATCGACGGCAAGCGTGCAAAACCTTCGAATTTTTAATTTTGTATTCAAAATGTCCTAACTAAAGTATGTATTTTACCAATTATTATATAAAAACAAGTGAAAAAACTAGAATTAGTTTAAGACCAATTCTTATGATACCCTAGATGAATGGCCGTATGAAATTTCGTATGGTCGCCCATTTGAGCAATTTTGGATTTTTTGCATTGGTTTTTCTAGAACGGTTCGTCGGACAGAAAAATTGAATATAACCAATTTTATAGGATTTCTTATTCTGAAGAAGTTTGTAGTACAATAAAAATGTCTAGGACTGATCATTTTCAAAGTATATGTAAAAAACCAAAAAATTTATATGGCAACACCAAGAAGGGGTTGCCCGATTTAGTTCATTTTTAAAATTTTATTTGCTATTACTATAAAAACATAATATACAAAATTTCAGCTTTCTATGTCGAAATTTTCTCAGGTAGTGTCCAAATATTGTTGTAGGTATTTTTGAAAAAGGTTTCACTTTGTTCTGGTGAAAACCTTAAATTTATAAAATGGGATTCAGGTAAGACCTCCACATTTGACGTTATGATTTGAGAACGGTCAAATATTTTTGTGCGAGGACTAACTTATAGAGCACCGATTGGGCTTTCTTCTAAGCCGAAAAAAATAAAAAAATAATAGAGTAAAATGTTGAGATAATTTCATTTGAATCCCAAAAAATTTGAACTTTGAAGGTCTATAACTTCGAAGACATTAACAACAGGAAAAAGAGTTTCACACCTCCTTAATGCGTAATTCATTAGCCATTGATTAGAAAAAGACTCATTTTGATATTTAAAAAAACCTAGGAGATATTGGGAAATATGTTGAAGCACTTACTGAACACTGCGAAAAATCTTCAAACCGCCGTAGCTCCCAGGGGGTGAAGCTAGACCCCCCCGCTCCGATACATTTTTATTCGTTTCTTACCGAGATTTATCACCTCCTTTCATATGGCCATCCTAATTCTGGACACCCTGTATAGTGGAAAACGAAATTTTTGTACGGCAACCCCACGAAAGGGTTGCCCGATTTGTCTCATTTTCGAACTTAATGTTACTTTTTTTTTAAAGTCCGTGTACAAAATTTCAGATTTCTAAGTGAACGCGTTCTCGAGTTATCGTGCGTACGGACGGAGGGATGGACGGACCGACGGACAGACGGACATGGAAAAATCAAAATAACTTTTAGTTTTATGCGGGGGTGTCCAATCCATTTTGCTCTACCATCATTATTTCTGTGCGAGACAAACGGAATGACATACTTAGTATACCCTATAGATTTCATCTAGGGTATAATAACTTATTGACATTATTTTTTATCTATTAAGCAATATTATATTTGAAAGAATTTAAAAAAAAAGTCCTGGGAACTTTATGTCATAGACAATTTTTTGCTCTGTACTAAAAGTAACAACAGCAATTCATCTCATTTTCACAATGACTGTTATACAGCCATTAAAAACAAGGAAGCTGCACTTTAGGCGTATAAACTGTGCCATTCAGCGGAATTGAGACAGATTACGTCAAATTCAGCCGTACCGTAAAATTCCGCAAATCCTTCATAAGCAGAACAGTACGAATGTGGAACAGGTTACCATGCTCTGTTTTCTACTCCAGCTATGAACCATTATTATTCAAGCGTAAGGCGCACTGTCACTTACTTGTCTCAACCTAATAATCCTCAATACCTTACCCTTTATTCCTTTCCTGCCAAGGCTGTGCTACGGCATCATATCATGGGCTTTGGCAAGATCATAAAAAAAAATGTAAGCAGAATAGAGTAAGGGCCTCTGCACGCTTGTCGATATGTTGCTTATTCCTGATAATATATACCTTCCATTGACCATTATTTGTAAGGTTGTCTTGTCATCTTTGGTAATGAGTATATCGCAAATCTGTCTAGTTGCAAAGGGCGCTTTTCGCCTATAAGTTTTGTTAAAATATTCCGTCCATTGTTTGAACATACTCTGCTGATATTTCAAAAGCCGCAGTGCGAAGACTTGCATCGAGAAGATTTTATGTGATCATTATTTTAGTGGTCCGGTAATTCGATTGTAACATTCTGTATTATACCGGAGAGAGACTTGAAATTTAAATATTGCAATTTTCATTAAACGGCAAGTCTGTATCTATATACTGAGAAACAGCTCGGTATACGCTCGGTGTGCACTCAGTATGTGATACATTGGAGCTCAATATTGAAATTAAAATATAAAAGAAAGAAAGAACCTTTTAAAACCGAATTTTGTACTGCAATGTTGGCTGCAACTTTTTCTGACATTTAATATTTGACACTTGTCAAGTTGAAGTGTGCGGACCTTTCTTAAGTAAAATGACAAATTAAACGACAATCAAATGACAAATTAAATGTAAGTTCTCTAATTAATTTCTCAATATCGTAAACCGCAAGTGTGTCTCTGAAATTTTATATTGCAATTTACATAATTGTAATATCAATATTGAAATGGCAAGTCTGTCTCCGGTATCACCTATAAGCCTCATTTCTTTGTCACAATCCATGTAACTGTGACCTGATACAGGAAATGTCATATTAATTTTGATTCTATTAATATGTATATATGTACTAACGAATATATCTAATTATCTTATAACCGTATAATTTTTGTTCTGAGAATAGAATTTTCAATTTGTAAATAAGAGGAAATTACAAAGACTAATAGACTATTGGTGAAATATTTTATTACCGTTAGAAGTTCAAGCGAAAAAGGAGAAGGCAAACAGGGCCGGACTGAGGGGAGGGCCCAATGGGCCGGTAGTTGTCGGCCCGGTGGCCTCCGCGCTAATCGCGATCACATGTATTTATCAAGTACTCTGGACGAACGTTTCGACTACGTTGTGAGGAGAGCTATGAGTTAAAAATACTCAGAAATGTCCCACAATTTATAAACACTGACAGGAAGCGGAGCCAAGATTGCATTATATATGGCAAAATTGACTTTCTCATGGCTTCAATTAAAGGAAGGAAGGAGATATTGTCAAAATTTGTTTTAGGTGGAACATCTGTCAGTTACTTACTTGTCGCGTGTGAGCGCAATCTGTCACATGTTTGTGAGTAATAGTTTTGTAAACAATGTCAATGTTTAGTGTATTCTGCGAATTTTGCTATATGTCGAATTTATTTGAGCAAAGAGTCTGAATGAAATTTTGTGTTTCAAACAAAATATCATGTGCGGAAGCATTAAAAATGTTAACGGTAACTTACGGGGACTTGACAATGCCGGAAACATACGTAAAAGCATACGAGCGATACACAGCAGGCCGTACTGTGGTTGCCTAATTCCGGTCGTCCATAGAGATGTATGGACTGATGAAAACATCGACAAGGCTAAGAAAATTGTACTCGAAGATCGTTGTGTGATCATCAGGAAGATAGCAGGCGATCTTGGTGTGCCGTTCGGATTGGTGGAGAGCGTTATGCACAACATTTTGGGCATGAGATGAATTGAAGCGCGGTTTGGGCCGAGAGTGCTGTATTTTTTGGAGAAACCGCATGGCATAGCTGTCGCTCCTTAGAAGGCCCCGTGTGACTTTTCCTGTTCCCACGACTAGAGTTACCACTTCGCGGAAGGCGTTTTGAGCTGAAGCGATAAACGAGATTTTGCGGAAGGAGCTGAAACCGATTCAAAAATCGGTCTATGAAAAGTGTTTTGCAGATTGGAGGAAGTTTTGGAATTGTATTATTTGCTATGGGGATTGCTTCGAAGGGAATAATATAAATATCGATGAATAATTGATCCGTTTTCATTTCATTGATCAATTCCGGGTATTTGTCATAAGGTATCATTTTTATTTCGAAAATTGAATGGAATATGTGTTTTTTATCAAAAGTGATTTAAGAGCTTTTTACACATTTGTGTACTTTTAAAACAAATTCGAAATTGAAAAACAAATATAAAAATAATAATTAATTTTTAGTTTTCTAATTTTTAAAAAATCATGTAATTTGTAATTATAGTTTATTTAATCAATTTTGATGTAAAGTATATATATATATATATATATATAATTTCCAGTGTTGCTAATAAAATATAGTAATACTGTCAGTATGGGCCGCCAAACTAAATTCTGACTGAACTTTTGATTTGTTTATGGCACCGTCGTCCGTAAGTAGGTACGGTTGATAATAAATTTGTGAAACTCGCTGCCAGAGTGAAAGCTTAACATAACTAACGAAAGTACCCAAATATTAGAAATAGTTTGAAGTTTTCCACATTTGTTGAAGCAGTGGCAATGTTTTTGTTATTATATTGGAGAATTTATAAGCAAATGAAGGAGCGATTGAACTTCCAAGCGGTTGAAAAAAATTTGCAAAAACAAAGAGTAGGGCCAGAGTGTTAAGAGTTCACTGCTATCCTCAGTTCCTTCACGCAGAGCCATAACAACTCGTTTAACCTTATTTAAACTTTACCTAACCTGACGTGCTCTATCAGCTGACTGAACGAAGTTGAACAAAAAATCATGAGAAAAATAGTAAAAAATATTATTGCACATAATATTATTACTTGATATGCATTTTTTGCGAGTATGGTACATTTAAAAATATTGAGATTAATCAGTTTGATAGAAATATTTCCAATGGATTTTCCTAGCATTTTTCACCGCAAACTAGTTTATAATATTCTCGAAATTCGGATGCCTGTCATTTCCTTTTCGGTTTATAAAACAGCCACATTCGACAATCTTTTTTGACCCATTGTAGATCAGACGTAATTTTTTATTAACTTCAATTTACTGAAACTTCGTTCACATGAAGCGGAGCGTGATTTCAATATTTGTATAGTAGGTATTCTTGAAGGCCATAGTCGTGAATTGATTGAAGTAAATTCCCTTTTTTCAGACTATTGTCGTCCATTTTGTTAAGAAGCTCGCAAGAAAGGAATTCGAAAATCTGCGGAAACCAACAGAACATCAGTCGATTAAAAAATTGATGTACAAAGCTTTTGTTTTGTGTTACTACTGGGGTCATCATCTTGTGATTCCAAACGTTCAATTCTTTTTTCTTGCTCTTGATTCTTTAACGTTTGCTCGTATACCCATATCTTCAGCAAATTTTGTAGCACTGTCAAATATTTCTCTCATGTCAAGATCATGAATCAAACTCAGCTTTGTCAAGCGGGTAAATTCAAATCGAGAACAATAGACAGTTATAGCTCCAAGATTATTTATATATATTATTTATTTTTTCATCCTCAATATATTTTTTTAAATGGGCGGCGCCCCTCCACTTCAACGTCTGCCTTACTTGTATCAGTTTTATTACAGCTCTGTTTTACGAATAAAAATGCTGGTTTCTCGGATACTGCTTCCACAGAGAAACAATGTTATCCTACAGAGTTACAGCGTGATTAGTAAAATGTGCTCTTTTCTAATTAAACACTCTCTATCTTGAAAAGCACAGTGTGTCTTTTTGAAGACTCCATTGTATGCAGAACGTTATGGTCTTTCCTCTGATCTGAATATTAAACCACCCCGTACTCTTCCCCACTTCAGAGTTATGATGCTTCCAAATCAAAGTTTTGGCTTTTAAATTTTGTTCATTTTTTATTAAAAATACCCTCACTAACATACATTTTTGTTACACAATTTCGAAAGCACAGATACTCCTCTATAATTTAAACCATTACACTTATGTTCTATCTGTGACAGTTAGGAGTTATTAAATTTTAATCTATTCAGGTCACAGATAATTAGTTACCTTAGTGACTGAAAGCACGTCATTTAAAAAAATTATCGTCTAATTTCGGTATGACGTGAATAGATTAAGAGCTAATAACTCCTTAACCGTCACAGATAGAACATAAGTATAAACTCTAAGTAAAGAGAAAATTCTGGCCTTTCGAAATTTTGTACCAAAAATGTATCTTAGTCGGCGTATTAAAAACAAGATTTAAAAACCGAACATAACTATGGGGGGGGGCCTTGCGACATACAATGCTTTAGCCGTATACCCTGTATTTTTTCGAGATATGAGGTGTTTAATGAGAAAATAGCACATCTTTCTAATCACCCTGTAACTCGGTAGGTTAACAAAATTTGCCCCTCCTGCCATAAAATATTTTACTTGTCTGGAGAAAAGGAAACATTTGGCGAAATATTATTAGTCTGCGATACCCTGTATATGTAGGTATGTATAAAAATTTACGTTATCCTATGGTGTAAAGTTATTAGATAATTCTTAAAAAATATACTCAAGGAACGCATTTAGAGCAATTTTTTGTATACTCAAAACACAGCGATCCTTTTTTTTACGACAGGAAGCTATGAAAGTTTACTTAACTGGAACAAACACCCTTGACCAGCAGCACCGAAAAAATTTAACTCATAGCAATCCCCAAAAATCCCTCTGGGTCTTTACCTAAGCTTCTGTTCCAACTGTTTTGATAATCCTTTTCGAAAATTTGATGAAAATGATTTTTTACTCCTGAAACTCTAAATTTTTATCACTAGAGTCGTAGACAACATTTCCTGCCTGGTCCTACATTTTAGTCGTTGAGCACGTAAGCAATGTATATCAAAACTTTTTGTATATAACAAAAATATTTACGATATTCATTTTCATATTTAAACACCATCACGATGCTGCAAAACACGTGTGTAATATCTACACAAGTGACGAATCTTGAATATATTCACATGAGCCCGAAAGTAAACAGCAGTCGACCGTATGCATATCTCAAAATTAGCAAAATCCAACGAAAGTTGTTCGCGCACGAATCACTTCGGATTGAACAACAGCATATTTGAGCAATCAAAAGATCGAATTAATGGGTCATCCGCTGTACCGTCCTGATTTAGATTTAAGTTTGTCTAAGGTACAACCCTCGTATCAATTACGGCCCATTTGTGTAAAATGTGTCTAAAAGAAGAACAATTTTAGCTATCACCTAGCTAAGTTGTTGGTGGGGGTGGGGGGGGGGCACTATATGGAATATAATCCAATAAATGGCTGGCCAATTATTGTGTAACTTGCCAAAGATAACATTAATGCTGAATGCTGTCTATTAAGTCCTGTCGTATGCCATAGTTGGGTACTTCATATCGCATACAGCGAAAATTTCGAAAGAATTCTGCTCGAACTATGTAAATGTGTCATTAAGTGGCTGGTATATGTACGGTTCATTCTTCAGTTCTTACGATATGAACCATTCACATTCACATATTCGGGACCTTTTTGTTTAGGCTCAGACATACTTACCGCAATTCCTTGAATACAAAAAAAACTTCTTGGACTTGGATACAAGGTCTCAAAATATCGTTGGATTTTTTGTTTATTATCTGTGCCGAGGTAACTGTACACTGTAAAAAGGTAAAAAACCCTAGAAATGTAGGAAAAATTCCCTACATTTTAGGCAATATTCCTTACATTTCTAGGGATTTTTCCCTAAACTTTGTGGCAACAATTTGTGCCTTTTTACAGTGTACGTATTGATGTTAGCTAGATATTAGACTAGATTAGATTTATGGAGGATACCGCAAGGGGTAATTGCCAGAGAATAGTTCTGTTATTATTTTTAAGCTTTGTTCTTCTGAGAAGAAGGAGTTCATTTGTTTTTCGCCAGAGGTGCTACAACATATTACTGCATGACGAAATCCTTGTATAGCCATTCTCAAAAAAGTATTTTATGTTTATTTCTGCAAATTTTTTAAGGTAGTTCTGAAGGTAGGATTGAAAGTGCCGTAATATGACTTAGATAGGGTGTCAATAATTCCATTGCATCTATGATTCTCATATCCCGGTGGCGGATAATTTTATTTCCCCTAGATAAAGTCTTGACGGCTTGCAAACAATCTCACAATATTCTTGACTTAATGATCAAGGCACTGTCGTAACTAACGGCCCCGCAGGTCCCGTCACGCGGGGAGCCCACAGTTTCTAGGGGCTCACGAAAGCCTACAAAATTAATATTTTCATATGAAATGATGAAGTGGTCATTACGTTTTGACAGTTTGTTTGCTTTGAAAATCGGATCTCTACAAGTGATGATTTGTCTTGAAGATATCGTCCCAGTTTTAAATAAATCTATAGAAAAGACCGAGGCGATTGCAGTAAAAAAAACAAATGAATTCATTAGAATTTATAATTACCCTTGTGTTCCAGACAAAATACTTCGCGCAATCAATATTGTTTCTAAATATTTACAAGACCCAACCATTGATATATTGACAGCCACCTCAATGTTGCAGCAAACTCAGAAAAACATGATGGCGTTCAGACATGATTTCCCGACAATTTTAAAAGAAGCTCAAGAAATTACCACATCTTATCTGGAGCAAATTGAAGTTGTTTCTGATATTGTTGGTAGCCTAAGTCTGACCAAACTGCATATTTTTTACGAGAATCAGGGAATATTTTCTTTGATAAGGCTGATAAGTGATCAAAAATTGTAAATGCCACATTATCCTACGCAAAAAAGTTAGCCAATTTTATTTCAGCTTCAGCGAGTTGTGCATTATACTAGTGCACACCAGAAAAATATTGTGAATGCAAGGTATTCCCATTAAGAACCACGTTCCGCCCTTAGTGACGTAATATCGTGAAATGTATAGGAAAGTACGGTGCAGAGAACACAATACTCTTTCTCCTCTCCTTCGTTCACATGAAGCTTTCATCTTTGGCAATGTCATAAAAACTCTGAACGCGATTTTAGCATTTAGATAGGATTCTTGGAGGCTATAGTCACGAATTTAGTCATGAAAATCCAAAAGCGAATTTTCTATCGGCGGCGTGTATTTTGCTAAGAAGAACCCCAGAAAGGAATCAAAAATCTTCTGAAACTTGTTCCAACATTTCGGACCTCCTCGTCAGTTAGAATAAAAGAATATAAATCGATTCAAAAATTGGTATACGAAGCTTTCCTTTTGTGGCAATATAGACATTACTCATCAAATAAGTTTTTTTATTAGTCATTAACTTATCAATGTAGAATAAAAAACTTTAAAAATGAGCCAGGGCCTACTAGTATTTATTTGCGGGGCGGGGGCATACATACATCCTTAGTTATGCGACTGGACCAAGGACTGTAGAGCCGTGAAAAAAGGTTGACTATCCACGAGGATGTTAATTGGGGAAACTTTTATGGCTCGTTTAATGGTGGTATTGATACATTCTCTCTGACTAATACCTCAGCTTGGAATATGGTAGAAAAAGGACCTTTGAGATGCGGATATATACACCTAGTCCGCCTTCATTACAAGTTTTGCAGGCGTTTATATAACACCATATTTGTTTTAAGATCCTTAAATGAGCAACCAGATCACCTAGCTTGAAGTGTTTTTTACTTTGCAACGTGGAAATTGCTTTTTTTTACTTCCAAATGCAGAGGTGGAACATTTAATAAGGCTTCCTGGGCTGCTGTTGGACAGACATCAAGCCGCTATTGATCTTTCTATACAGCTGAGCTTTGAATATTTCTTGATTAGTTTATGACTACCATGCAAGAGCCACATATGGTGGCCATCAAGGGTCTAAAAATTGTGGTGTATAGTATAGCCATTGGTTTTTGGTTTTAGACACGATGTCCTGCCAACATGAGTGACAACATATGTAGAGAGTACTGGCAGCTTTTCCCATAATCCCAGAAAGATGTGAATTCCAGGTAAGTTTTTTTAATCAAGGGTGAACCTTAACAGAATTGGTGTTAGCTTATTAAAACTCACTATTTTGAGGAACGCTGCGTTGCACAATATTCTGTGTGTTATAGTTCTAGATTCAAAGATAATATTATATTATGATTTGGTAACAAGGGCATTGACTTAAAAAATTTCGTGTTATTCCATTTTGTTTTGCGGTTACTGTCTGTCATATATTCCTGGATGAGATATCGTAGTCGGTCACGGGATATTTTTCCTAATATTTTTAAGTATTTCTTTACCCCTTTATACCCTTCTTTCTATCTACATTTTACCACTTATGAAGGGGAAAATGTTTTGACTCATGTCCAACGGTTGTCCATTATATTGACCACTATATCTTACAAAATAAACAATGTTATGCTTTGGATGTATCTATTTATTACCGTATTCCTCCAGAATATTTGTAAATGTAGCAGCCGAACTAGAATTAATATCTACGTAATGTGCAAAATAAAAACGTTAACTCAAGAACGAGTTCAAGAGCTTCAGAATAAAACCTTTTCGCGTCGGAATGTAATTTGTTTTGTCCCCATTAAAATTGAAATCAAGCAAGTGCGAGCGCTATGAAAGTTGAGACTGTATCAAATCAAGAATTCCAATCAGTACCCGCCCCAAAAGCACACTATTCTTTCGCTTTTTAGAACAATTTTATTGCTGTAATTCCGCGTTGTTTTATAACCTCCCCCATACCTATAGTACATTTTTATATCTTCGACGTGGTCAAATGGAAAAAAGGGTTAATTTAGGATTTTTGAAATAAAACACCTCGAATTGTGGGCCAAAACAGAGTAAACAGCCCTCTAAAATTTCAAATTAAAAACGTGCTCACTGGACATAAGGGGCTCGGGACGTCAGATAATTGCGAATGAATCTCCCCCTTGTCGCGTCACCTGTGGAGTGGGAGGCAGTTGGATTCATTTGTGCAAAGTGTGGAGAATGTTGAAAGAAAAACAACAACTTTTCTGGAATTTTATTTTTAGTCGCCTCTTCGGTGAAATTCTTTGGGTGGATAACCTCATTCAGGGTAAATAAAGGAAAATTCGGAAGCGCCGTTAATTCCTTTCTTAATTGCTCCGCCCTGGTCAAATTGGATAAGTTATATCGAATCCTCGCTACTCGCTAGAAAATGAGTTCAGAATTAAAATGCCAGGAAAGGGTAAGAAAATAAGTTTTAATTTTTTTTTTCTAAAATGTAATCAACGAAAAGATGTAAGAAGTAAAAAATTTAATTTTAAGATGGGACACGGTTTTTTTTTTGAAAAATTTCTTGCCTTTTTTTTTTTTTTGGTTTACAGTGATTGACATTTTGATTGATTTTTATTTGAATTGGGGACCATTTTTCGTACAATTTTGCTTTAAAGGGCACAACTAGTGTGACTGCAAAAAAAGGTGACTTTGGGTGTTTGGAAATTTCAAAGATATATTTGTGTATAAATTATCTATACATAGTAATGTTTTTGTATGAAAATAGTCAATTTTCTGCGAAATATGCGCCATCTCCCCAGTCTCCAAAAAAAAAAGGTCTTCCACTGCTGCACTGATTGCGGCCTTCAGAGGGCCTGAAATCAAAAAAGTTCGTAAAAATAGAAGTTATTTATTTGCCTGCAACATTATGCAGGATTGTGAAAAAAAAATTAAATTAATTAACAACATGGCGGAGTTTTGTAAAAAAGTCTGGAAGAAACAAATACTAAATACATTAAAGTAAGATTCAAGTTGATTGGATGATTTGTATTCGAGTTAAAACTGCAGCAAATTCAAAAAATGCCGTTTTGAGAAAAACCCATTCAAAGATAAAAATATTGATTTCATGGTTATAAATTGATAAATATCATACCTAGAGCTATCTGCTATTCCTGGCAAAGGACGAAACGCTACACTAGTATATATACATATCTGTAGAGGTCGAAAGTAGCATCCCTAATACTATTACAATATTTATGATGCCGACAGAGCCCGAATAATAACTCAGGTACGCCCGTCAACTGACGCACGTTTCTGACCGAGGAGCAGCTGCTCTTTAGAAGGCTGGAGTTCAAAAACTATTTGAGGTACGCACTTGGAATTTTAGTATATTATTCTTGAAAGTATAGACTATCGAAAAATGCAAAAAAAAAGAAGAATCGATTTTTTGAAATTATCCCACTAGGTGTGCCCCTTAAAGTGACAATGATATTCGTTCATCTTCGGATTTATTCAAAATGGAAATAGTTCATAATTGCTGTCCAAGGGGCAGATCTGGGCCACTGATAAAATAAAAACGTCATAAATAGGTGAGCTCATATTCATATAAAGTAATAACTACTACAAAAATCAAAGTAGGTACAAAAGTCTAAAGAATATACGAAAGTTATTCCGAATTTTTTTTCCGATCTAGTATTGAGCTTAAATATTTGTGCATACGTATCTTATATACATATACAGGGTGTTTCATAATTGGTGCCCTTAGCTCAGGGGTTTGATAGCTGAGGCGAAGACAAGAAAAAATTATAATGCGAAGGTTTCGTGGAAGGGTGAGGGGGTCTTAAGATTTTTAGTACTTCTTCTAGTTTACATCCTGTAACTTTCTTGATATATACCCTATCATGGTTTAATCTCAGATTATAGCAAACCATCTCAGCTTTCCAATGAATGTCCAATCAGCCTTCCTGTTACCCTCGGCAGTTGTAGGACGTTAAAGTAAAAAAATGAGAAAAAATTCCTAAAATGCATGATAACTCTACAGTTTTATTTTAAGATTTAGCAACCCCGGAATAGTACCTTGAATTTAATTATGCAACTGTACGTACCTAAATGCATACTCTAGTTTCTATGATTCATAATTTCATTTATTTTGCTGATTTTGCATGGAGTTGCAATTACCATTGTTAGTAGCAAAATTAATGAAATGAAGAATTATAGAAACAGGAATATCTCAAAGACGGTGGCATTTAGGCAGGCTGGGTCAAATGAAAGCTAACATTACGGGGTTTCGAAATCTTGTAGTAAAACTGTATAGTTATCATGCTTTTTGGCGCGCAAAATGTTAAAATTTGAAAAAATTAGGATGTTTTTTTCCAAATTTTTGACTTTGACGTCCTACAACTACAGGATGGGTGATCGGGCATTCATTGGAAAGACAGTTTACTATCATCTGAGATAAATCGGACCATGACAGGGTTTATATCAAGAAAGCTACAGAGTGTAAAGTGGAAGGAGTACTAAAAATCTTAAACCCCCCAACCGCTGAAACGACACGTCTTACCACCACCTTCACTTTATAATTTTTTGCTTGTTTCCACCTCAGCTATCAAACCCTTGAGCTAGGTGCACCTATTATGAAACACCCTGTATATATTACTAAATCATATATTTGTATTGCAGCTTAGTCCATTCTTTTCCTTTAAAATATTAAAATTTTGACTTCCTATGAGAAGCACGAAAAATTTGTGACAAAATAGAGAACAAGTTCGTAGTTTGACGCATTTCTTCCATTCCATCCTCAGACTTAATCACCATCGATCCAAGGTTCAATGTACCACAGAGATAATGGACAATGATAATTACCAATCAAAAAGAGTAGCAGAAATGTTTTCAGACAAAAAAAAATCTCCAATAATAACTAGTTTTAATACTATTTTTGTGTAATAGTAACTATGTGTATTTCTACACGCAAATTCTATTGCAGGTATTTGATTTTATGCCTATTGATTTTATGCCTATTTGATTGTTGCCTATTGCGAATTGCTAATCCGATAATTGCTGTTGCTACAAATGTATTATATCAGTTCGTACGATTCAAACATTGTAATAAGTCGTTGTTATTAGCTTTGTAGCGCTATGCCTGCATTATGATAGAAGTGCGAGCTTCAGATGCACTCTGTCGTTATACTCTTCCGGAACCGCGCAAGCATGACTGCGATGGTAATATTACTATTTTACCAGCCAATTCAACAAAATCCAAGCTACCATTCCTGAAATGACCAGAATTTTCTGATTCAAACTATCCCAATTTTATCGCACCGTTCAAAAAATGGTTCATGTTGATGCTAAAAAAACAATTACGGACCAAAATATAATTATTTACTTGCGTTTCTAACCCTGCGCTGCGAGCGATACAGTACTTTTAGGACAATCGGCAATCACTGCACACGCAAGCGTTAAATAAATGAAAAGAAAGGTTTACTCATTTTACACTCGAGATGGACTATAATCTTGCAAATTCGAAATTAAATCCTGAAGCCTAATTGCGCTCGAAAGAGGAGATTGAAAGAAAATTGTAATATACACATCTTAAATGCACTTCTTAAAGCATCATAAGTAACTCATATAAAATATAAAACTTGTAAGCATATTCATATGCATAAGCATTAAAAATTTGTAATTACCTCATAGCAGATAAAACTTGTACGCAATTATAGACACACATATAATATGTGTGAATAACATGTTATCATATAACATAACAAGTGAGAAATGTAAACATGCAATATGATGCATGAAAATAAAATAAAAATCGGCTAAGTGCGAGTCGGACTCGCGCACGAAGGGTTCTGTACAATCTTGCAAAATTTAAACTTTTTATTTATTTTTCAAATAAGACTAGGCTAGAAATTAGACTAGACTTGAAAAAATATTGCTGTCATTTGAAAAAGTAAAAAAAAATGACGGAAAAATCACATTTCTTATATGGGCCCCCTTTAATTTAATTTAATTTTTATTACTTGTTATTATAGCGGCAATAGAAATACACACTCTGTGAAAATTTCAACTGTCTGCCTATTACGGTTCATGAGGTGACAGGCAGACTGACGGACATCGACATCGGAGTCTTAGTAATAGGTCTCCCGTTTGTACCCTTTGGGTACGGAACACTAGAAAGAAAGATAACAATTTTAATACTACCTACACAAAAAATTGAAATCAATTAAAAAGAAAACACGAATCAGCAAATTTATACAAAATTAATAAGCGAAGAAAGCTGGCAAGTCAAATGACGTAATGTCTCAGAATTTAGAGGTCTAATCGAAAAATTGACAAATGCTTTTCCGCGGGTGGCAGTCCCATTCAGAATAAGCTATTTATTTTTTCGATTAACGGTAATTTTTATTCAGGCCAGCCAGAACGGTAAATTTGATATTCTCAATTTTCACAAGTGGATAACTCCGTGTACAAGGAGTGCGGTTTTTGAATTGCATTTGTGGTGAGTGAGGAGAAAAGGGCAGTTGAGAAATGTACGTAAGGTAGGGGTTGACCATGGGCGTAGCTAGGGTTTTGTTGTGGGGTGGGCCTAGTAGGGGCAAGATTGACACAAAAATTGAAAAAAATCAGTGTTAACGCCAAGTTTCCTTACATCAGCAAAATATTTTATTGATTACCGTTGTTTGATTTCGAGCAAGAGTTCATTCTTAAATATCGCCGATACATTTGACTGGATTTCTTTTAGATCGAATACAAAATACAGGTGATTTTTTTTAATCTACTGGCTTTACGATTTCTATTGGAATGAGAAAACTTTCACAGAAAGAAGAAAACTCCTTTGAATGGCAATAAAATAGAATAGAAGCCAAATTTAATTAATATACATACGTAGAAACACTTCTGGTATTGAGAAAAATTCTTCTTACGATAAGATAGTTATCGCACAATGAAACTGATTTGCTATAAAGAAGAACATTTTACAAGAAGTCAACATAATATATAAGTACTAAAACATTTTCTCATTTTCTGTAAGAGAATTTACTTCTATTATCATAATCGGAGATAATTTAGAAAATATATTTACTACTATTAATCTAAATTTTCTATATTCAGTTTGAATAAGACGAAACAATTTGTTTTTCTACGTGCAAGAAATGTCTGCTAAGCTCAAAATCGCACCTAACTTTCCTTGATACACATGGTACAGAACTTATTCTCAGTAACAATATCTCTCGGTGCATTATCGTTTAATTTGAATTCGTCACCATCTATCGCTTCTAAATTAATATCGTTATAATCATGCTGTTGGAAGGGAATACAACTATTATTTTAAGACTTTTCGCGTTAATTTAAATTAAACTTATGGTGTTATAATATGGACAATAGAAATTGCCAATAACCGATTGAATATGGTAAGCTTTAGTTTTTTATCTTTTCTGAAAATCGGCTCAATACCTTTTCAGCTGTAATTTTTTTTTTTAACAATTTTGAGCATTGTCATCTGAGAGAATCGTTCTTGAAGCATTGTGCTTCTAAGCAACGTTTTTATCTGCCGAAAACTGCAGAAAAACTTCTCTCAAAGTCGACGGAGCTCACTGCCGCTTTAAAAAGTTTATATTCTTCTTTAATATTTTTTCTCAAATTTTCAGCATTCATCGCGTAATTTCTTAATTTAAACATGTTTTCATGACCATCGCTTCAGCTACCAAGGGTGATGTATCAATTTTTGAGATTTTTTTATAATTACTGATGAATTTAAGAAATTTGTCATCATATTTACAAGAAATTTGAGGTATTTTCAAGAAATTACCTCTATCATTAGAAGATGAGTCCTCCCAGAGCTTTCTCAACGGCAAGCCCCGGCGAACAAGTTTCATTATTATATCAAAAAGTTTAGCCAAGTATTCTATGTTTTAAACAATTTCTTCCCCTTGATGTTTCGAAAGTTGTTAATGAATATCTCCAAATGTAAGAGATTGACGAGGACAAATACATTTGGCTGCGTTCAGAACAAGGCGATGATTCTGAGTGCTTTTCTAAGGCCTCTGCAAATTTTTCTCAGTTGTTAAAGCTGCTGTGAGGTTACGTCTTCCAATTACAGCAAGGATTGGGAGTGCTTTTATTCAAGAAGTTCACCAGCCCGGATTAAAGATCTCTTTCTTGACATTGTGACTTTCTAAACTCAGAACTCAAGTTTTTCTTATTACGCTTTTTATTTTTGACTTATTGACTTAACATTTGTTTAGTTACTTCTAAATTTTCCTTTTTGTTTTTTATTAGGGGAATAAGAGACCTTACCGTGGATCGGGGGTCTCTTGGCTCGTTTTTGATTTAGTTTAAAAAAATACTGCTTAAATTACAGCGACGCACCGCCTTTTTACTTAGGATCATCGATCGATTTTCTTCGACAATTGGTGATTCAGCGAAAATCTGTAAACTAACGTAAGTGTATAGTTTTGGGTACGCCTTCCGATTTATATATTGACTGAATATTGGAAATAGTCTATTTCGCTTATACAAATGAAATTGAACAATTTTCTTCTACGTAAACAGTGTAGTGCTTAGTCGAATTATGCTAAGAATGGAAAAATGTTGAGTTGACAATAATTCTGATGAATTTATTATCAGTCGGTCGAAATGGAGAAAGTCAAGTCATTTTTAAGGTACGTTTCACTTAGATACAGGTATCTGGAATTGTATCGGCACTTATATCGCCACGTTTTCTGCTTGTATATATTGAGAGCTTTTTTGACTTCTGTTTACATTAGACGAGCACTTGTAGAAATACTTTAATTACTAGTCCGCAAAGTTGCAAATGTTTGAATGCATACTACGACGAGGTATATACTTCATCAGTTCCGCAGCCGGATTTTTCGCTAACATTAGTTTTTCCGAGTTCTCTGTTAAATTAAGTTTTTATATTATGCCACTTATCCTCAATTTCTTTTTTCGTACACTTTAACTCCTGAGCGATTTCTTCTAACTTATCATTTTTTTCATTAAACTCTTTATATGCCTTTGACCTGACATCTCAAATATTATAATACATTTTCTTATTTTTCTATTAAAAATAAGGTCTTTTCATTTGACTACGATGACATGATTTTTAATTTAATTCAACCGCACGTACTACAGAACTAAGCACACGATAAACTGCAATTCAAAACTAAATGCAAAAGTATAGCGAAAATTGAAACCACAAACAAAATCAACATATACAAAATGTAGTATGAGCAATGATGTCAGGCACAACCAAATGAATGAGCATTTGTATGTGAAGTTGTAGCGCTATTTGTCGATTATACTTTGCCTCATAAAAATCCCGAAACAATTGACCTATAGGGGTTATAGGTAATAGGGAACGTATCAAATAGAAGAAGAGTATGGTCGAATGGTGTAGCTAACTTTAAAATGAAATCGTGCAAATAATGGATATTTTACAATTCCATTTTCGGCAATTTTCGCAGGGACGTGATTTGGGGGTGGCGGGGACGGGAGAAGAGCGATACGGTTTCTTTAATTGTATTTGTCGCGTCTGGGAGAAAAAGATAAGTGAAAATAATGGGAGAGGATCGGTTGAAGATATGTGAAACAATTGCGTGCATGGGGTCGTGTTGGATGGGGCGGGGAGGGGAACGGGGTAGTAATACCCCATAGGGGTTGTCCAAAAGGAGTTGCGAGGGGTATTAAATTTAAGGGGAGAGGATAGTGTAATCGAGTGACGGAATTCTTATTTTGATCCTGAACATTTCATCAGATTTTTGGAAGAAAAAGTAAGTGGGAAGAAAATGTCCGCGGGGCTATGTCCGGGCAATTAATTTAAAATTAATTTTTTTTTTTGCACAAAATTTCGATATAAAGTCAAACGTTTGATCTTCCATTTTAAACTGTTTTCATTTAACTGAATAAAAATTCTCACTAAAATTTTATAACTTTTTTAATTAAATATAACACTGAATTGAATATAATGGTTGTTTATTACTCTACTATATAATGCAATCTTCATCTTCAGTTTGTTTATAACAACAATTCTTCGTTGTAATGTTTTTTTTTACTTATAATTTCAGTTTTTTATACGATATTGCCTGAAATTCCAAATAACGTAAATTAAAGTCACCCGTCTCTAACGGTTGAAAAATAAAAACGTGAATTCACGTCATCCGTCTTCAATGTGTTAGGCTAGAAAGATTATAAAGTGGCGGATAGCCTGATCTACAGCGGAGAAGAACCACAGGCAACAAAGCGGCATATAGCCTGCCCTTAATAACTACCTACAGAAGACTCTCCAGGTCTCAGATGAAATAGCGGCACTTTCAGCCTAGTCTAGAGCATAGTACGGTCTCTTCTTTCATTTAATTACAACAATATGCGAATCTTAGTAGCCGGCCTAATCAATAAACTTTTGGGACAACCTTCCCATGCATCTGACAACGTGTCAGCTACCGCTGTGAAAATGTTACACGATACGACACAAGAATGCTTATTAGCATTGGAGAATTTAGAGGTTTCAACAACAAATTGGGATCCCTTGCTTCTCCATATCCTGGTTAAAAAGCTAGACAAGGCTAGCCACACATTATATGAGCAGTCATTACCAAATCCAAGGGGACTGCAAACGATGAAGGGTTTCTTGTCATTCTTAGAGGGTAAGTTCCAATCGCTGGAGGCCTTAGGCCACAAGAGCAAAAATCTAGATGAGCAGCGAAGGATTAACACTTCCAAATCAATGACTTGTTCTACTCATTTAATAATGATGTTCTTCAAACCTGATTCATCACTTTTTGTGTGAGTTGAGTTCTGTGAGTATTTCGAACAAAATAATGCTAAAGTTGTTAGACCCACTATCATTAAGTTTCATCAGAGAAATATTTGATTTGGTCGAAGCTACATCCTACATCATAAACATTACGGTTGTGTAAAATTTAATGAATTACCAGTGTGCGAACTTCTTGAGGGTACCAAAAGATTAGTATTATGTATATACTGTCTAAGAAAGGGTCATACTGTCTGGTCGTTCTTAAAAATGCAGAATTTACCTTAGATCGCATCACACGATCGATACTCTCGAATAGCAATAGCAAATTCGTCACCAAACGTGGATGTTCAAGAATAGCCCGTAATCTTTCGGTAGAGCGAAACAAGAGCACGTTTTCTTAGCAACAATAATAAACATAAAGGATAAATATGGATGCTAACATTTGGTCCGAGTGTTGCAAGACTCAGGGTCACAATTAAACTTTATCATTTATCATTAGGCACAAGGTGAGAAATCTTGGTCTAAAGTATAAAAATAATGTATACTCTTTTTAATATTAGCTCTTTCTATTCCACATTTCATACATATAGAAAGTGATAAAGTCGAAAATAGATATATAACATTTGTATATAATGTCAGTCTAACGTCTATAGGGAATTTTCTATAAAAACCGATTTTATGCGTATATAAGACAAACAGTATTCGAAAATGTTATAGAATTTATATTCGAAATTATAAACTCTTAGTAAAAGCGCATCGATAACAAAACAAAAATTGGATTAATCTAAAAGTTGTAGAAAAACATTTCGAAATGAATCTTTCAGACAGAATTTTGGCCGTCGAAAATTAAATTTCGCTCTTAATCAGAAAGGGAGGGAAAATATGTTAAAAAAATCAGAAAACAAAAATCACAAAAAAACTAGGAAAAGGAATTTTTGCAAATCGGATAATATATACCCCACCTCCCTCATAACACCCGAATTCGGGTGCATATGAATTACATATGTGCATATGAATTACATTTTGACATTGAATCTATCAGCCGATTTTGATGAAATTGTGTACGAATGTTCTACACAGATGGTAGAATACAAAATAAATACCCACACAAAAATATTTATTTTTTTATTTTTATTTATTTTTTTATTATAATAATATATAAATAACCCATCACGGGTTACCACTCTGTAATCCGCTGCTGATCATAGAAAATTGACAATGAACTTAGCAAAAAGAATTTTGAAAATTGGTTCGAATTTGGCCCGAGAATTTGGCTGCTAATTAATGTAAGTTGAAAGTAAATTAGAAAACCTCGTAATATTATTTTGGAAAATGCTCCTAAAGTAATTGGGGTAATGACTTGTGGTTTTCTGTATATGAAAGATAACAGATTATAGACAAATGTAACGAAAAGAAAGTGGCTTATATCTTGCGAATATACAAGATGGTGATTATCAAAGTTTTCCGAAAAGTGTTAATTTTAACCGCGGTTTCACCTACATTACGTACGTATCATTTCGGTTTTGCTTGACCATCTGGAGTTCCTACTTGCGTCACTTTCATTACTAGTCAAGCCCAATATATTCTGTGAATTTGGACGAAATCGGTGATGACGAGTAAGGATCCTCTCCTTGTTAGACCAATTCTAGCTTTTTTACTTGTTAAATTTAAAATTTAATTTAACTATTAAAAGTTCGTTCCAAAACCTTCATTAATTTATATGTTCTTATGCGAACGTCAAGCTCCACAACAGAATTTACGAGTGATACAGTAAAACGAACTATTGCTTCTATTAGTGCAAGCGTTATACGAGTAGTAACTCTTATAGTCAGTATTTTGCCTTTTTTTTCAACATGAATTGTATAGTACCTACTATTGAATTATTGTAATTTTGTAGGCACTTAAAGCATATATATGTATTGTGAAAAATGCACGGGGGGAAAGTATTCTGAGAGAATATGAGAGAACAAGGACATTGAGTGAAGAAAAATTATTGCTCTTTTGAATGAATTGACTGCAGTGGTACATGCCTGCATAAGGCTATTTGTTTGTCTCAGATTAAACAGTAATTATGCAATAGTTAGGTTAGGTCAGGTAAAAAGGGTGCCGCCAGACGACCAGCCTGCATCACTTAGACCTCTAGTTGGTCCATTGTGGCCCTAGACCTCATGGGATAGCCTTTCAAGCTGCCCCAGATCCATCCTGCTTTCCTTAGGAAACTCAGGATATATCTAAGACCTTTAACCTAGATCCATCCTGTTTCTTTCAGAAAACTCAGGATATGTCTAAACTCTATACTTTGCAGCTCCCCCAGACTTGAAAAGAAGTAGCTACCCAATAGCCTACCTCTTGTATTCATAAAACCGGGGCATTCGTAAAGCACGTGTTGGACGGATTCGATTACCTCCGAGTCCTTACAGCTCCATGCGAAATCGTTCGCAGCTATACCCAGTCTTCTAGCGTGGTTCCCTATAGCCTAGCCTAGTGATCCGTACTGACTCCTAGCAGCTTCCTGGTACTTGTCCAGCTGCCATTAAGCAGTCCTTGTCCTTTTCCTGCCATATGCAGGCCACAATTGCCTAGCAATACGACAGGTTTCCCTACTGGTCCACCAAAGGCTTGCCTCTTGATAGACATCTCTGACGATTTCCTGTTTTAAAGCTTCGATTGGGATCCTCACATAAGCTACTGCTGCGGGGCTCTCCAATTCGGAGCCCTTTTCGCCAACTCAGCAGCCATCTTGTTGCCTGAGATATCCTTATAGGCAGATGCCTTCCATAACTGGGGTGTAGCCAGGTTATGAATGAAATTTTAGGAAGAGTCTTAGGGTAGTAAAACTGTAGGTATGCATTACATGGGTTTTTTTTTATTTAGAATAAGTCATAAGGGTTGCCTTCCGATGAGGTAAAACAAATTACTTTTTTGGGGGTTTTGGGGTGGGGGTAAAAACTGCTATCAAAAATTGGATATCCGACCTATGTTAGAACTCCCTGCTGTGGTACATGGTAGTTGACGACCTGTTAGTTCAACCAAAGAACCAGAAATTGAATCGCAAGGTTATGCTGATTACCTTATTATTATTATCAAAGGTAAATATGAGCGCTTTAAAGAAACCTCCAAGAAGCATTAAGTTTTGTTCAAGACTGGTGTGCTGTACACAAGTTCTCAGTCAACCCCAACAGAACAACAATTATAGACTTTACCAGAAGAAGAACCATGAAGAATTTAACAAGCCCTACCCTCTTGGTAAGGAGGTACCAATATCCAAAGAGGCTAAATATCTTGGGATAACTCTCGATGATAAGTTCAACTGGAATAATTCGTTTGCATAAAGAGTTTTTTCCATTCAATTTTCCAGCTGCAGACTTAGCAGCAAACTGAGTCAATTTTAGATTGACTTAGTGCGCTATGAATTTACATAGCAAAACTCTCTATGAAAAGCTATCTATATATGAGGTCAGTTTGGATGTTTGCTTTGGCGTATACGGCAGGCAGGAACCAAACCGTACTGACGATTATACGGTTGCTGCTTATATGAAATACCCTCTTTTTGCAATTAAATTTATTTTTACAGAGATTTTTCGTTTACATAAAGAGTTTTTTCTCTGAAATAAGCATATTGACAAGACAGTCCAGAAAAGTACACTATTGGTGTATAACCGTAGAAAACTGGCTGGATGAACATGCAGACTCAAGCCAAACATTATGGTTTTCCTAAAACAAAGCAGTAGTCAGATATATGATCAGCTATGCTGCAGCAACATGATGGAATAAATGTACACAAAAGACAACTATCAGGAAGCTAAACAAGCAACAAAGGATGGTATGTCTAAGTGTAACTGGTGCCATACGCACAACATTTACCAGCGCTCTAGAAACACTATGGAATATACCGACACTCAGCAAACCAAATGGAGTAGAGATGGACTTCAATGACAGGTTCCAGAAAAGCCGAAAGATTCATTAAAGGACCTTCACTAAAGATGAGCTTAGATATTTTACGGGTATCGAGGAATAAACTCACAATCATTACGGGAGTCCTAGGCATATCACCAACTGATGTATTTAATCGCGAAGAAGATGAAACATCTGAGTACTTACATCTTATGAGAAAAAGAATAAATAAAAGGACTGAGTGGAATTATTGCATGAACTATAAAGAGTGCGGTGCAGAATAAGCCAAAGGAAAGGGCACGCGCCCGCTTAACCCCTAATCTAAATCTTATCTACACCTTAAGATCACAATTTAAATTGTTTTAGATAGATAATCGTTGGACCTTTTCAATGGTATATCAATTTTTTTCCTCCCCTGTCCATTTTGAAGTTATAGCTAAACAAAATTAAAATATCGGAATGTTTAAAACGGCTTGAAACGCCCAAAGATATTTGCCTATTTTCTGGCATTTATTAAACTTTTTCTCTGGATATACTTAACAGAAAGTGTAAAAAAAGTAGAAAGGATTACAATTTAGGTAAAGATTGTGATAAGTTATTAATACAATATGAAAAATTGGTGTCGATGACGTGTTTTTTGATAAAAATAATAGGTAGTTAAATAAAAAAATCGAGTTAAAATTCCCAAAGTTTAACTTTGTTATCCTATAATTGTAAAACGGAGAGGAGGGGTATAGACCAATGGAAAGATCCAACGATTATATATCTAATAGATTTTAATCAGGCTTGAATGTTCAGCAGTTACAGGATGATATAGAAAAAAAGAAAGACCCAAATATCTTGAGGTCCTGAAATCTCAGTATTCGGTAGACAGACACAGATTAAGGTAGTCGTAGTTCTAGCCTAACCTATCGCTCCATTTCTAGTTGTAAAGACCAACAAAAACGAAATCTATCTAAATTAAATTACGAATAAAAGATAAAAACACAGCGGCCTTGTTCGGTTTTTGAACCGGGAACGCCCGTTTTCCGGGCGGACTCGTCTATAATGAGTATATTTTTCTGACTCACATCGATAAAAATTTACAGTTTTCAGGTTAAGTTTGCTCGAATTTAAGGCTGTATAGTACACGGTTAAAAAATTGAGTTTATTTGTAAAACCTGCAGAAATTTTTCAGGTTTTTTATGACATTCGTTTAGTGAAAACAAGAAAACGTAAAAGTTTTAAATTTTTTTATATGAGTTTCGTCTACATTTAAAACTTTGTAAATATCTTAACTTCTCTGTGAACCTGAAAGTTTAAAATTAGGTCATAGTTTTACTTATTTTTAAATTCACACAGAAAGGGTCTATTTTTAAGAATTTTCTAGTCCGAATTACAAACAGTCACGTTTACATCAACTTAAAACATATAAAAGTCTCAATTTTTTCTAAACTCACAAGGTTATAAAATGTGTCCGAAATTTTTCATAGACAAAAATTAAAACCAATGAAGATTTATTTTATACCTTTTTCAACTAAAATAATAAAAACTAACGTGATTGTTGAGATATTGACACCAAAACGGTTTTAATATTTAGAACTAGTGGGACTTTTGTAAATGAGTCAGTTATTCAGAAGTACGCATCCGTAGAGTGAAGTTAATTAATTTTTTATCTAGTAGTTGCAGCTGATCTTTATTTTTCTTGTAAGTACAAAGTATTTTTATTATATTTGTATATTGCATATATGTTAATTGTTAGCATCCCAACGGAGACAACAATATCATTATCAGAAAGATGTAATGAAGAAATGAGAAAAGCAATACATTTCTTACAAAATGCAGTCGTTTATAATATGTTTTTACGATATTTTAAAGGAAAAACATTCAGAAGAGATTTTAAATTTTCCATTTCACTATTATGATCCGCAACGCAAATGGTAAGTAGCTATTAAAGTTTAAGTCTTACTATTGTGAATACATATTTCGTACATGTATCATTTTTATATTTATCTTACTTTCTAGTTATTATTTGATTTTGAGCTTATATATCCAGATAACAGTGACAAATTGATTTTAAATTGCGGAAGATATAAAAACGTTTTTTAAAAATTTTAGATTCCAAAATTTCCTTGCAGGATTGGGGAGGTATAATAAAAAATTTATAACAATTAATTTAATTGACTATAAATCAATTTCTTTTGAATGTTTTAGAATGGAATAATTCTACGAAATCATTTATAGCTCTGCTGAAATTATTATCTCCAATTTAAATCTCGAGAATCATTTTCTCAAAGGAAGTTCAAATTTATTAAATTTGGAAATGTAAGTAATTTAAAGAATATTAAAACGTTATTTGTGTGAATAACTTCAAATATTATAATATATCTAGATTAACGCTCCCAAATAAGAAATAGTTAAAAATATCAAAGGGCAGCCCGTTATATTGATAATTGGACCAAACGCATCAGCAATTTCATAATGTTTAATTTATGTTGACAAACAATTTATTAGGGTACCAGATAATTTAAATATTATTAAAACAATGGACTTGTTTTTTAAGTTATTTTTTTTTATTGAATCTTAAATATGAAATAAACTTGTGAAGATAATTCACTTTTTTTACAACAGTATATATAGGAAATTGAGCTACTTCAAGTAACCATGCGCATAATTGTAATTCAAAACAATTTTTGAAAATATTTTAATAATAGGTACCGAATAAAAGTCAAAAAATCATTTTTGCGTATCGAAAATACACTTGTATAAGTAAATTTCAATACCGAAAAAAGTGCAAATATGTATACATACAAAAAAATAATAAAATGAAACCACAAAAATTTTCAATTTGTTTCAAAACTCCCATCTAATATTTCAAGAAGAATTCCACCATAATGAAAACAATTAAAACGAATTTACTCCAAAATTTTAAACTTCACTACCTCAATTTGAGAAAACATTAATTTAGATTGAAAGCAAATTTCTCTAAAATTTAAACTCGATTGCTTCTAATTTAGAAAATTTGTAGTTTATATTTAAAATCATATAATTTATTTACATTTAAACCTAAGACAGTTAATAGTTTTAATTTCAGACTATGTGTAAAACTGATTCGTCTCAATAATTTTAAGAATTTTTGCTAGTTTTAATGTGAAACCTTTTTGGAATGGAATTATATACAAACCCAAAACTCTTACATATTTTAAGCCTCGTGTTTTTAACCGTGTAATTATGTCTGCTTGATGAATACGACCCTAAGTGTACCAATTGTAACTGTATAGCCCTTCCGCACCAGTAGTTAAGCTTTTTTCCACATAAATACATAGACATTTTCCGTTTTATATTGATTTATTTAACGCATGTGAGATAAATCTAGTAAAAATTTAACTCTTCTCTGAAGACTGATAGCCTAACAGAGGCCATGTCAGATCTACATTCTAGAGCGACTAGGCGTATCTAATTGCATTTAACGCAGAATGACAAAAACCCTGGTAAGTAACTACAAAGCGTTCTTTCTGCGTAATTTTTCCTTCACATAAATTACTTACGACCTCCTTCCAACTAGACAAAGCATTTTTCGGGACCATCAATTAATTAAACGATCCCGCCAGAAGAATCAAAGGGATAAATTTCCGGAATCATCCTCTAATTAGTCAGAATTGAGGCAAAAATTAATAAGGCGGCTATTTCAAGAGATTTAACGGGACTTAACTTAAGCCTCACCCAATTACCACAACTAAAACCCTAGAGATTCCCTACAGGGTTGAAATAGCCGAAATGGCGTTGCTAATTAGTCCATTTGACTAACAAGTCAGACGCTGAGTGATTTACTCTGAAAACTCGCCGACGTATTCCACTTACAGCGCACTTATCGCGATATATACCCTCCAAAGCGCCACATAAATCTCCACATTTTCCATTTTCCGCATTTTCCTCAGAGGAACAACAATTTTCGAGGAACACACTTAGCCAATGGTCTTGAGTTCTAATTGGGTTTAACGGAACTGCGGGCGTATAGGTGCTCAAAGCACCCATGCATCGTCGCGCATATGCCAGCTAGGACGGGATTCGAGAGTCAGAAAGCGGAGACTCTACCATACCCGATAGCCCTAGTCGACATGGCGGCAGCAGAACTGCAGAACGATGAAAGTGTCGGCAATTAATTTGCATAATTGCATCTAATTTCTCCGCAGCTGCAATTGCATTTAATTTAAAGCGCCGATTAATTTATAAGCATTCGCGATTTTCTGTTTAATTACACCCTGACGTGATGTCGTCGGAGGCTGCTTGCTATTATTGCACTGAGATGTCTGCAATTCATGCCGGGAAATAAACTGACATCGCTAGACATCCCGACGGTGAATAGGTACTGGGTAAAAGTGTGAGTGCTTTATGTTTTCGATCAGACGAAAATTGCCACCAGCTAAACTTTAAATGTGCATTAGAGGGCTTCTTCAATTTTAATCTATAATTGCCAAAAACCTTTTGAAATATTGAGCAGTGCTTCAGCCTAACTGTAATAATAATCGCTCTATATAGTGTTAATGAAGAGATTGCAGCCGATTACTCTGTATGTTGAATTGATTTTTAAACTAATATAACCACAGAGCCCGACTAGGTGATATAAATGAACTCGTGACTTTCGACACAACTTTTCAATAAATGATTTAAGGGCATTCCGAGCTGATTTATTACTCCGTCGCGTCGGTAAATATCACTTCAGCGGAAAATTCTTTGACAAATGATCCGAAGACCTCTTAGCAGGCTTCATTGAACAGTCAACCAACCAGAAATGCAAACACCTAAGGAATTTCGCATTTTTGTTTTTTAGCACAAACAAAATTCGCCTTAACATGGACAGATAAATGACTGGAAGGATAAAACTACTACGTGCATACCAATTACATTGTCCAAATCGCTGTCTTTCTTTGTGGTGCACCAAGGAGCACTAATCCGACCAAATGGTCCAGTGGTCATCTATCATTTTATGCTGGTGTCAGCTACTGATGAGAAACTTTGTATAATTTACCAAAAGGTGGGAGCTTTCTTCTCCAACTTTATCTGCCGAAGATTAAAAGCCTTGATCTTAGCAGGACAGCAGCGTGGGTCGTGGGCGGTGGTGATTTATACTGGGAATACAAAATGAGACACTGCAGCTGCGATCATCAGAATGACGATGGACGATTCTTTTGAATTTTTTATCGGGCCAAGCAATCAATTTTGCTTGCAAAATCCGTATGGGTTTGGCAATTATGAACTTAATATCGTCCAGTGAATACGAATTAAATTTTGAAAACAATTTCTATTTCTCAATTAGTCAATTAGTCGAGTAATTAATTCATTATTTTTTCTAGTAATTATTGTAATATCTCAAGTGATTTATTTCCTCAGCTTTGTCTTTTGCGAAAAATTTTGAAGAGTATAGCTGTATTTTAAAGCACTTATAAACAACTAAAAATGCTAGAATTGGTCTAAGACCAATTCTTATGATATCCTAGATGAATACTCGTATGTCATTACTATGGTCATCCATCTCAGCAATTTTGGTTTTTGAAGTGGTTTTTCTCATATATTCCTATAACGGTTCATGGGACAGAAAAAATCCAATTTTATAGGATTTTATATTCTGAAGAACTCTTCAGTAAATTGAAACCATATAGGACTGATCGTTTTCACAGGAACCCTACATTTTTATATAGGAACACCAAGAAGGGGTTGGCCGATTTATCCCATTTTGAAGTTGTATTTACTATTTTTATGAAAACGCTATGTACAAAATTCCAACGCTCTACGTTGACGCGTTCTCAGGTAGTGTTCAAATATGTAGTGAAAAACGAAATTTTTGTATGGCAACCCTACGAAGGAGTTACTCGATTTATCCCATTTTCGAACTTAATTTTTCTTTTTTATACATGTACAAAATTTCAGCTCTCTTAGTACATGCGTTCTCGAGTTATCATGAGGACTGACAGACGGACGGATAGGCAGACGGACGTGCAAAAATCAAAATAGCTTTTAACTTTATGAATGGGTGTCCAATCAATTTTATTCTACCATCATTTTTCTGGGTGTTACAAATAGAATGACAAACTTAGTATACCCTTTAGATTTTATCTAGTGAATAAAAAAGGTGGGTATTGTGGGTCAATTTTTGTTCTTATTCGCTTAATTATGGAGAGTGAAATATAGCAACAATGGTGTGCATTTCATCGTTATATGTGATGAGATATGGTTGCTCTAATATTGATCCAATACCCAACGCTAAGTAACGAAGATGATGTCGCAACCCAAGTACTGCTAAGTTTCTTGGAAGGGTACCAGCCGAAGCTAGTATGTTTCAAAGTTGATCAGAGGGCTCAATTATCTATATTTATCTTTCACACATAGAAATATCGACTACCCTCTTTTTTTGTTTATTTTATTTTCGAACTTCAGTTTCAGTGTAAGTTTTGTAAAGGACCGCATATTGGGTTGGGAACAGTTCGTATGTGTTAATCTGGGGCCGAATTCTATTACAAGGAGAATTGTGGAATTTGGAAGATGAGAGTTGATTTGACAAATAATTCTCCACTTGGAATTCTGTAACTTGGCGAATTTGTTTCTCTACTCCACTTGTTAAAATTTTCCGATGTTTTGCACTTGCAAGTGGAAAAGTAAGAAGAAGAACTCCCAACTGAGCATATTGTCTATTTTTGTTGTATTTTGAGAAGGTAGGTAACCTAGGTAACTTACGAACTTTCAAATTAACGAATTCTCAAAACATGTTCGCGTGAATTGGGAATGGAAAATTAGGAGTTTAATCGGAGAAAACGAATATTCTCATCTCCCAAATTCCCAAATTCTCCGTGGTTACCGAATCCCGCCACGATATATAATTTAATTATTTATAATCAGTAAATAAGCAATTCAACAATAGTATCTAAGTCTAACTTTTCTCTCAGGTAGCCGCTGTTTCATATTATTATGGTGTTGCATTTAAGGTGGCACCCAGTTCAGGACTTACGTATAAGCTACACAAGCTATAGTTTAGTGCCCCACTTTCTTGGGGCCCCCAAAAACAATTGCTGAGTGAGCAATTGTCATATATATACTTAAATATACTGCAGCATTATTTTTCCCAATGTCGCACGTCCGGAGCGTCCCATATTCTTCACCCAATTTTTTTTAGCGCGTGTTTTTTCGAAGAAATTTTACTATAAATACGGGGATTCCCCTGTGTTGCTCCGCTTCACTCGAGCATGCGCTGACCTTTTATAGTTCGAGTGAGCCGGCAGACGATATAATAATTCTGACCATTTATTTAGTATTTACAGTGTGTTTCTTTGATAATTTGATTGTGACATTATTTTGGAAAGTGTTTTTTTTTTATCTCCTTACTGGAGTTGCATTTCAGGTAAATGCATTTTACAAGTACGTACATAACCTAACTAACCTAAGAATATTTTCTACCGCATTTAATTTTTGTTTTTACAATATTTTGATAAAAAATGAATTTAGAACAACAATGACTCAAAATAAATGATGTTCCTTCAATCTTATGTCCATAGAAAGTGACAAACTAGCCTGTTTATTATTTGATGATGTCATCAGTGTCTTTGCTCTGGTAAATGCAAGAAAGAAAATATTTTAGTTTAATATAATTCCTTAATCCTTATAGCATGTTGCAAGAGATTAGATAATAAACCTTTGTTAATTGTGCCTTTTAAAAGAACTATTGGTTCTTTTTACCAGAGTTTGCATTTTTAAGTTGGTTATGAATAAAAATAAAAAAAAAAAATATTATTATTATTATTTTCAGTTAAAGATTTATTATTTTATTATCTATATACTTCTTAATTGTACCTCAGTTTAACTCTCTAGGTATCCGAAAACTATATTTGGCACTGATATATAATATTTGGATTTATAAAGGGTCCCATCTTTCAAATAGCTTAGGGCCTTATCAAGTCTAAATCCGGCCCTGGGCAACCCTCATCTTTAGAAGCTGCGTGATGATGAGATTTTCATGCGACGGCCTTGGATTTATGTTTTGAATCCTTTTTTTATTTTGTTTTAGGGATCTGGAAGGGAGAATTTCTTGAATTTCATTGACAGATAATTTTTTTTTCTTAATGTCTATTTGATCTTTATTAATTTAATTTATTCATTCTGACGTATACTCTCTTTTCTTCAAGTATCAGCAGCTTCCGTGACAAGAATAATCAGTAGGTATGCATAACAATCTAACCAATAAATCATAGAGTACATATAACGCGAATTTATAGGATGATTCACTTATAAATTTTGAATAAGAAACGTTAGTCAGCGCAACTCTTAACATAACATATCAAGTTTTCCTCAGCTCATCGTGCCCAATCACTATGCTTACCGGGGTTTTCACAAGAATAGAAGGGTGGAAGTTAAACCAGTTGATCTCTTCGATGCCCTTGTAAAACCTATGTCAGATTTTTATATGTACGCTCTAGCTTTTCTATCCTTCTATACTGTGGACTCATCTTTTCAAAAACATATCCGCAATTATTCACTTCATCGCAAGATGTATTTGTTGCCTCTGCGTATAGTCAAGAGGAAATCAACCAATTAAGTAGCGAAATACCAGCCATATTACACCTCAAAACAGTGCGTAGAATTACAGAAGTGATATAAGCATGTAAATCGTAATAACAAAATCAACACACTGATGAATATAAAATTATTGCTTCTTAGTGCTATACTTGTATTATTGTACTCAGGGGGGAGGTGGAAAATTGTTCTAGCATATACTAACGGAAAAGGAAGAATGTAATTTATTTTTACTGAACCTAATCTTAAATAAATTGTGAATCAATAATTGATTAAGGCCGTAGTAAAAGTACAAATAATGATTGATTTTTGTTTGCTAAACAGAATGAAATACACAGCACAAGTGGTACTTTAACACAGGGGCTCACTGACGGGGCGAACTGGACTCCCCCTTCCGAGGGCCAGTTTGTTTTAACTCCCACCTTTTTCGTAAATAATTACTTGCTAACTTTCATGAAATTTTTGAGCAACTAAGAATTTATTATGAGCAAATGCATCATTGGTGAAGCTTTCATGGTTTTTGATTCCCTAATCCCGTTAAGATCTGAAAATGAAATTTTGATATGTTTTATTGGATAATAAAAGAAAGATATTATAAAAAAAAGGTAATAAAATTAAAAGTACGACTCTTCCAGGATATTCAAGGATAACGGATATAATCATTATTCTTTTACGCATATATTTCTGAGATAGCATTTCTCTTAGTTAGATTGAACTCCTAACTTTCAAATGAGCAATATCTCTTTATTCTATGTTTTTTTTTATTTATTATTTTTTAATATTATTAAGCGAAGCTTAGGGGACACCCTATGATGCAAAGCACAGCATGGCAGGAAGGAAAAAGGGAAGGGAATTAGGAAGCATGAGGAGAGTGGCGTAGGTCCCGATATATGTCGCTCTTAAACCATCGCACATTGTATGCCGGAAGAAAGATAGAAGATGGTAGAGTGTTCCACATTTGCACAGTTTGGGATAAAAAGCATCACGGAATTTTACAGTACGGCCGAAAGTAAATTTTAGGATAGAAGTAGAAGCTAAGGCTGACCAGCTCCAGCACAAATATGGGAATTTTACTCCATTCTAGGTCTGAAGTATGAGAGGAAGCCCTAGATTCGATGGACTGAAGTATGTTTTACATCTTTTTAGAAATCTGAGACATTTCGATGCTTCCTTGACAAAAGAGAAGATGTGATCAGTCCAGCTTAACTTACTGGAGTTAAATGCATAGAATTCGACGCGACTCGTTTTTGCCCCAAGCGAAGATATTGGCAAGCTCGTTATTCAATGGTCTTATTATGCAATCTCGTTTGACAGATTGGCATTCTATTTCCATAAGAAAAGTCAGCAAGTTGGAAATTTTTCGGTCGAATAAGACAAGTAGAATAGTTTGCACAGAAGTTTAGCCAAGAATGAGGCGCAGCTTTTAATTAACAAGGACAAGAAACTGTCAGAGCCTATAGCTTCTTAAAGACCTTGAACATATCTCTCGTACGGATATGTATTGGTTCTTATATACAACCACACGGGATATACGAAACAGGTAACATATCTGTGAAGTGGGTGGAAGAAGCGAATCTAGCAGGAAAAATATTAGCCTTATAAAGGGAGACAACAACCACTTCACCATTTTTAAGCAGTGAGGGTATTGAGGAACTTCTAAAGTTATTCCTGATGGGTTTTACCAGGGGCCAGAAATCTTTGCTACTTTGCAGCTTTCTAAGGTTCTTTGTCTAACATTTTGGTCAAAAAGAAATTTTTCTCTCTGGATAATAGACTTGCAGATGTTCCGTGCAGTCTTGCAGACTTGTTTCAATTCTGGACAAGTTTGCAAATGATAGATACGAAAAGCATAATCTTTCGATTTTATTGCTTGGTTACATTTATCGTTAAACCAAGAGCGATTTTACTATTGTCGAGATCTGCTGTCGGAATACTGAATGTATTCACGCATACCAAGACTTAAAATGTTACTAAGTACTAATGTGCATTCGTCAACATCCCTCGAAGAAAAACAGACCAATCAATCAATTTCTCTAAGATACATTTTTATAGTGCCAGAGAAGACTATTTGTAGGTGGAGAAGTAGAGCAGCACAGGTTTTGAGGAGGTAAATTGCGCCTTGAGTTCAGTGGTCTGAACTACCGAAGGCGGAACCGACAGAGATGGAATATTCGTTGCAGATTAAAAGATTCACAGAAGATTTCCTAAGAGGGTGAGAGAGAAAGTAAAGAACCAATATTGTTGGAGATATTGTCAAATGCGGTTACCGTGTATAGGATTAATTAGCAAAATATGTAAATTTTAAACAAGACCAGAAAAGCATTTTTGAGAAATTTTATAATGTTAAAACTTCCAAAATACGCAGAGTTTAGGGAAAATTTTTAATTCGTATTTTTGTTTTTACAAACCCTCCAAATATGAAAACTTTAAAAAAAATCGATGATGGTCATGTCACCTATTTGATATGGACATCGATATTGAGTTCACTGACGTTCAGTTACGTCCACTTTCTGCCGCAGATTACTACGGCACCGCATTGGTACCGTAATTCAGGTCTCTGAGTACCGCTGACACAATGGAACAAACGCATTCAAACAGCCATCTGGAGTAACACAGATTGCAATAAATAGCGCTCTGTTACCTCCATCTAGACCAAGCTCAAACTGAATGCAATAGATAATTGCCTAAAAATGTCCGCCCTAAGTGGTATGGATGTTACTTAACCGCTTTCAAGAAGGCTTCCATTCAATACCTTCGGAAAGAAGTGTGGTCTCCGATCTATATCAGTAGTACTTTGGAGCTATAGAGTATACAGTAATAACACCTTGCCTAAAGAATTTCAGCCTATTCATATCTTTGTATTTGACATTGTTTTATGATAACAGTCAGGGGCGCACCGCGTGGGACGAACGAGAACCCCCCCCCCCCCTAAGGAGGGTTCGTTTTGTTTTAATTCGCCCCACTTTCACAGATAATTACATACCTACTAACTTTTATGAAATTTTCAAGAAACTAAGAATATATTATGACAAATGCATGATTGGTGAAACTTTCATTATTTTTGACTCCCTGATCCCGTTAAGAGCTCAAGTTGAAATTTTGATATGTTCCTACGGCACCGCATCGGTGCCAAAATTCAAGTAATACTGACATAAGAAATATGTAGAGGTTATTCTAGACTAATATGTGACTATTTCTTGCCAAATGATTCCTCTTATCCACCAGTTAGCTTAATGTATTTCATTGTATCTTCCTAACATTATTAATACCAAAATTGTTTTTTTTTTTATTTCTTCGAAACGTTTTGTTACTCTATTTCATATTTCTTTATTCGTCAGTGCATTCGAAATTTTTTCTGGTCTTTCGACATATTATAAATAGAATAAATCGAATAAAGTAGTCGATAGAAAGAAATAAAGAAAAATATGAGATTTAATTTTTTTTATTCAAATGCAAATGCCTCAAAATAATTAATCATCTAAAACAATTCGGTGAATAATTTCATAATATTGTATTAACACATCATTTTCTATTTCTTTAACATTTTGTTCAGAGTTTATATTTCTTCCATGGAATAGAGGATTTTGCTTTGAAAGAAGACAAGACAACTGCAAGACATCTCATGGAAAATGCACCTACAGTGTTTCGATAAACAATACATTTAATTTCAGTGACTTTTATATATTCATAGTCAGATTCTACACCTATTCAATAAACCTACCCTACGGTTAAGTTTACTATAACTGACTTCTTGGAATTGTATTTACATAACCCCAGCGACTATGAACTGTTCAACCTCACCAAATCCCAGAATTCAAATTTAACTTCCGCATTCAATATTACCGAAATTCTATGTATATGATTGCTAGGGATATTAATAAGTCATCATAATACCTTTACCAAATCTGCTTAAAAATATTCCTTTTATCGACAAACTTCTTGCCATAAGTAATTCCAATATTTCAGTCGAGCATGCATAAGTAAAATTTTACCATCGCGAGATATTAAGGCGTAACCTGGCTCTTAATTTTGTGTCCTAACTATTATAATATCTTAGCTAATTTTGTGATATTAGATACTAGCGGTTTTAATAAGATAAATAAAATCGGCCAAGTGGGAGTTCCGCACCATCGTACAAAATTTAACATTATGTACTTTTTATTTATTTTTTCAAATGAGAGTAGGAGCCATATGAAAAAATAATGCTGTAATTTGAAAAAATAATGCCCACTTATGATAATAATAATGAATGAGAATAAAACGACGAAAAAAACGCCGAAAAATCACGTTTCCTTGTATGGGGCCCCCTTTAATTTTATTTTATTTTTATTATTTGTTATTATATCGCCAATAGATTAACATAGTCTGTGAAAATTTCAACTATCTACCTATTACGGTTCATGAGATACAACCTGGTGGCGGACGGACGGACAACGAAGGCTTAGTAATAGGGCTCCCGTTATTACCCTTTGGGTACGGAACCCTAGAAAGAGTGTGACGAATTATATACGAATATATTCCCCGAGTAAAGGTCCCAGTTAAACTAATTTATATAAAGATTTGCCTGTGAAGCAACTTCGGGCAGCTGCATTCACTACGCTCTTATAATTATAATATAATTATTGTATATTATAAGTATGTCATCCCCAACTGATATCCCCTTGAAATCCTTTGCCAGGCATCGTTTAGTGCAATCAGACTCAAGCAGGCTGGATGCGGAAATGCGAAGTCTTATTGGCAAAGCACAACAATATCCAATAAGGCAGTATATTCTAATTGCCATCTTCATCGACAATGCTCCAAGTTAATGAAATAATGTCACTCTTCATTCGACACCACAAGAACAGAAGGGGAAACGATTAACGATACTCTTGGAAACTCACTGGAAAATGTTCCGATATCTCTCAGACTTAGGAGGAATGCTTTTTCTTATCCCAGAGAGAATCTCTGATATTCCATTCTTAGCCAAAGTTAACTTATGTCCTAGACACACAGCGCTCTTAATGAAGAAATAACTAACTACTCATTAGTTTTTAATGATTTATTATTATAAACTGCAAACACAGAGCCATTTCTTGAACTGTCAAACTGGTTTTGAAATACTTATGACATTAAAGAATGCGATATGGATCGAATTAACGCGATAAACTTTGTTTTTATATACTTTATTTTTCCAAATGAGAAAAACATTATATTGAAAAGAATATTGATTATATAATTTGTGGTTTCCATTTCTTCTTCTTTTTTTTCAATTCGGTAGATGCACAGGTGAGATCAAGATTTATATTATATTCCAAATCTAGCACTTTCTTCCTCGTTATAGCTATAGTTAAGCAAAGAAACTCTTCATTAATGATTATCTGATTTTCGAGTCACAATGACGCATACTATTTGACATACGGCAGTCTAATGAATAGTTAGTACTAATGATTCATTAAATCGTGCTATGTGTCTAGGGTATTATTTACTTATCTTTGCGCAAAGTGATTTCCAAGTGGAATGCCAGAACGATATTATCTCTGGATCGGTTAAAGCCCACAGTTGGTAAGCATGTACCTCCATAAATTGGTATTCTCGCTACAGCAGTCAGTTCAATTCGACGCAAAGGTTTTAAAAAGCTCAGATAAATAGTAGTAATTAGGTAGATACAACAAAATTTTAGTAACTCAATTTCACTAAGCTGATAAAATTATAAAAAGTGACCGACCAGTTCTGAATGGCTCACTCTATTCCAAGAAAAACCGAGCAAATGCATCTGATAAAAATGAAAAAAAAAATACATCTGGAAAGGTAACACTTTCCTATAACAAATAAATTGATAAACAATGATACGGCTGGGGGATATACATTCTTTGCAAGTGTTTTAATTCTTTTATCTCTAGAAAGTAAATACAATATGTATAACACATATTATAATGGGGATGTTTTTCAGGCATTTCCATGATCTTAAATATGTATATAAAATCGAATGAAATGTTAACTATATGACATTAGTTATCTTTCGTGATTTATCCGTTGAGATGTACCCAAAATAAAAGGTCTAATTAGAACAATTGCCCTGAATGAGATAACTATTAAGATGTCTAGCGCTATGTTCCACAATTTTAGGGCCAATAAATGATATTTAATAGTTTCCAATAGCTTTTGATACTAACTTCTTTCGTACTCTAGAAGAACAGGTAATTTAAATTCAAGTAGCATCATATTACCAATTACACTACACAATCACGTGATGTACAATCAATAAGAATAATTTCATAAGCCAGTTCGACTATTTCATAAAAAATCCCATAAAATCTTAAACAAGATACTCTCAAGTGACAACTCAGCCCACACAACTTTTGGACAGTAGGTACCAAGACTCCTTTTTTATGATCCCCATTGAAAGAAAAATCGGAAGGCGATCCTGGTGAATGTGTATGATCAGCGACAGAATCTTAAAAATTCCATATAACACCCTGGCGTAGATTAAGTAATAAAGCTGCCTTTGGTGCAGTCCAGCACATGCAGTAGTGCGTCATTTAACTGATGATATGGCCGGGCGGCGGCGGGCAGATGACAATTTCTTTGGTGTTTTTCGGCTCTATACGAACTCCAGTAAGATAGAGGATAGCGTTTATGTCCACAATCAGGATACTATTCCAGTGGTGCTGGTGAGAATCCGTTGTCCACTCTATAATCTGGCCTGCTACTTGCAGAACACCCACGTCGTCGTCGATGTTGTAAAGATATATGGACAATCTGCGGGTTCTACAGTAAGCCCGTAGGCTGCAGGTGTGTCTTTATTCTCAAGAATCTCAATCTGCGCGCAGTTAAATAGTTGATATTTTAATGTCAAGTGCACAAGATCGTAATGTTCTTCTGATTATGAGGTCAGAGAACTGTTAGCATCAGATTATACATAAAGTCTCAACATTTTTAGTATTTTTTGCCATAAAAATGAATTAAGTTTCTACGTGAATAGATAAATCATGAATCAAGCGCCACTCCCTGATCGCAACACAGAGATAAAAATCTATCGGATTTTTCGGTTGTCTTCACCTGCCCAACCAGACAGTCAGTCTCGGTTAGCCTAGTGGCTACGGCTTTGGGTTAAGGTGGCACCAAAAGAAGCACAGTAGCAATACTAGTTCCCTTCTTGGTGGTCCAATTAGACGTAATCTTGTTAATTAGAAAATGTTCTCTTTGGTTCGACTTGTACCCGCACCTCTGATTCGTTTTGCACTCTTTGTTACTTCCGCTGTTCTCGTTATAACATTGTAACCGCCTTGCAAGCGGATTATTAAGAAATATATGTAGGTCTAGTGGATATTAAAGATTTTTGTTTATTCTTGTTTATCCTTCACAGATGGCAGCAGTTTTTTCGAAAGCTTAAAATAGATGTTAAAATTGTTCGATGAGAGCAGCATTGGGTTTTTAGTATTATTGAGAAAAATAAAAAAACTTATGCTGAAACTATTGCTGTCTGATTTTTCCATTTTATTACAAATACTAAGATGCAAGTATCTAGATTTTTTTTCTTCTTATAATCAACAGACTATGCGTATCCATAACGACATAAACTTAGCTTATCTAATCGTGTGAAGCAAACAGTAACAAAACTCGGAACCGAGAATCTTAAATGCTTCCCATCCGATCCCACAATAATAATTCATCATTTTCTGATAAGTGGAAAAGGTAGCAGACACACGTGAGCCCTTACAGGCGACGAATTATTCAGTGGTCGAGTGCTCAATTATTGGAACAAGACTTTGCACTTGGGCGGTTTACCGATTTTCTTACTCATCTACTTATGCATGCTGTCCACTTCGTGTCATTTGGGCAATATTTCTTCCCCCGGTTTCTGGTAAAGGTAACAAGATGTGCTTAGACATTTTTAAATTGAGTGTCGATCACAAAGGTCCGAATTTATCTGAAAGTTGAATGTGTATAGATCCAGACTGTCCGAACGGAGGCACATATCGGAGTAAAATTTATTGGTCTCTAGATTAAAAGGATTAAATGCTTGTTTAATGGCCCTATTGTGTGGACGCGCCACTATTTCATGTTTCATGACGCCGGAACATTTTTCATCCGATAACAGTTCTAGAAAGGCTGAAAGATGGGATTGAAGCATGTATGTATTCGTTTGCGTAAGGAAAATCCATCATGAAAAATAAAAAGAGCCAGCTGACATTCGATATTGGAATTGAATTACTTCTAGGATATTCATCCGTTTATGGGCATCATCATTTTGCTGGATCAAATTCATATCAGAAAACTACTAGAGGCATCTTTGTTAAGGAGAGATTTCGTCGTCAAATACAAATAACAATAAATTTTTAAATCAGCTTCCATCACTCATCAGTTTTGTTGGATCAATGAAATATGCCGACCACTATTTATTTCGTATTGAGATAAGTTTAAAGAGTTCGATCTGTTTAGCCAAGTTTTCTCTAAGAACTTTTGATATTGAAGAATGAATTTTAAATCATTTTGAAGAATGATTTTTAAATCATTTTTATGGTATGGAATATAATTTTACAAACGGAAATTGTTATATTGTGCTCTTCACATATCGTAACTTAAGTGAAAATGGTACTGAGAAGAAGAAGTGGATTATATAGTTATATTAAAATTAGTAATAGAAAGAAAAGAAGTTTTGGGCGCCACTTGAATGCCACTAGAATTACGAAAACACAAAAATAAAAGTAAAATACCTCCTGCAAGAATATATAAGACGTTATAATTTTTAAAGGGTATAATGATGACGGTTTTTCATATGGAATTAAAACAAAATACTTAAAAGGGAGTCGGGCTCGTGTCAGGTTTCCGTATCAATAAACAGTCGTCCGACCGAATTTAACTCGGTTTATTTAAATGTAATCCAAAATTGATTATGATAACTGAATAACTCACAGGAAAAAAGAGCGCTCTAAGAAACCTCCTGAATCGCTTCCCTGGGAACTCGCAGCGCTTCTTTTGCCTATTCCAGTCCATTATTATTTAATAAAGGCATCTCCGCAGAGACAAGCGCTTCAATGCTGTTCTTAAGAAGCGTCCTAGGAGGCGAGCTAAATGATCGAAAAAGAAAATGTTTGAAGGTGTCTCTTCCCTATTGGGCTTTTTGAATAATCGACGCAGTGCTTCTTCCTTAACCTCATATGAGGACTTCAAGACTGCCTCTTAAAAACATTAGTAAGGTGCTTGCGCTTGCTCATAATTATTTATGGTATTCAATTTTATTAAATTGATTAAATAACCCAATATTAACAATTTTATTTTCAATTCATAACAAGAACTGACTCCTAATAACTCTGAAGTTCACATTGAAAATGAGTATTGCGTTACTTCGTACTATAGTGGAAAAATCCACAGTTTAGATTAGTAGAAAATTAGATGAGATCACCCCTTATTGAACTTCTGCTGGAGGTCGTCAAATAATACTCAATATTGCTTCCAAATGAAAACTATAGAAGCTCTTGAGTTACTTACTTGCTTCTTTGCTTATTTTTCTGGATAGATCAGTGAATATTCTTCTAAAGTGCTGCCAAATGATGACTATGACAATTCGCCAAAAATTTTGAAATTTGTTTTTAGAATCCCTCAAAGTAGGCCTTTCAAGCAATTCCCTAAGATACAAAAATATATAATTTGAGGGGCCGAACCCACTTCCATTAAAATTAAAAGAAAAAAGAAAAAATAGTAATCTTTGATTGTGTCACGTAGTTTTCGAGGAAAACGTCTGTGACAGACAGACCAACGGACCAACGAGCGACCTTATAGGGATTCGACTATTTTCTTTTGTTGTACGGAACCTTAAAAATATGCCAAAATAATATACTAAGAACCACAGAAAGATGTAGATACAAATAATGTATGCAAGCTTATATGGTTATATTTATAACTAAAAAAAATGAAGATTAGGTATAGAACACTTCCTAAAACATATGCACTACCAAAAATGTACTTATATGCTTGCCGCTAATAATATTTATTTTGTCTTTTCACTGCTAAAACAGATGAACACTATAGTCTATGCAAAAACTAAGAGAATGCGATCGATTCGATCAGGTACATTTTAAAGCTTTTGCGGAATACCGGCGCGTGCGGTGTGATATTGAACATTTCCAATACCGATTATTACCCAATTAGCACAATAGATAGTATACTAATCATAGAAATGCATTTATTACATTTTATTTAAACGCTACGGCATATTGAATGCAATATTATTCTTTTTCAGATGTCTTTATAACGTATATATTTGCAAAGTGGGGAATCTATTCGACGTTGTTACAACGTCATCTAAAGTGATTACAATTATTATACGACATAATAATAATAATAACATTCCTATGTCGAATACAATACTTTACCACTGATAGGTGATATCATAAAAGCATTGTCATAACGCAAGTATAACATAGCTTATAATTTAAGAAGTACTGTAGGTACATATTCATAAAAATATCTAAAGATTGTGGGAGGTTATTCTTAAAAAAATATATATGAACTTTTGAAAATGAAAAAGATGTGATGGTGTTGAATTATTTTCAATTTCTCCGTAGAATGGCATATCTATGATATTATAAGAATTGAAATGTTTATGAATTATGTTTCCAGTTTACTTACTCTTGGAAGTTCATGCAATGGAGAATTTATCGTATATATTGGTATGGTATTATACTTCGAAAAATTTTCAAGTATTTTCTAAAAACTAGTTTTGTTATATAATTTTGTTTTTCATTTATTATCATTTATCATTTATTTATTTCTGTACACAAGATATTATATCTTATATATAAAGAAGGAAAAAGTAAGTATTGAGGCGTAAAAAAAGAGCATCTAAATCAACTACTATATCATGTTCTTCAAACTAAAATCAAACAATTAATAAACAAAAAACAAAGAAATGAGAAACCAAGCACATAAAGATAAAAAAATAAAGTTAACAAATCAACATTACTAGTTTACATGCTAAAAGAATTAAAAATAAATAAATTGAAATACTCTAGAGGAATTAAACTTAAATAAAATACATTTAGACGAGCTAAAAATGAAGAAAAAGAAGGTAAGGAAGTAAAAAATATAAACAATAAACAATAAGAATGCAAAAAAAAAACAAAGAATATTAAGAAAGTTTACACTACAAGAAGGCAAAACTATAAAAATTTTACAAAGTTACAATATAAAAAAAAAAACTAAAATGCCCAGTTCATTGCTGAATCGAAGAAGCCGTGGTGAACATAATTACTTAGTACCTAGTAAAGCTGAAACCGAATGACAATACCAAATTGATTAAGCACCAGAGAAAAGTGATTTTAAAAGTGATTTCAACTTATCGACGGAACCGGCACCTTGAAAGGCTACAGGTAGCTCATTCCATGAGCGTGCAGCCTGAACGAAATAAGAGCGCTCCAGAATGGAACGATGAAAACGAGGAATAAGAAGATTGTGGTTTCGAGAGGTATGTAAGAATTGCAATTCATCATACAGATAACGTGGAGTCCTAGAGTGAATCAGAATGTACAAAGAGACCAGCATCCTCATCTCACGATGGTCATCCAGAGAGCATCCCAGCAGCTGGGATCTCAAGTGTTGGACGTGATCAAAGCGCCTTAGCCCGAAAATAAAGCGAATGCAGTCGTTAAAAGCGACGTTAAGCCTGTGAGCGCATGAGCTATCGAGCTTTGGAAAAATTAAAATGGGGAAGAAGAAGTGCTTTAACTAGTCTCGTACGTATATCTGTCGATAAAATATCAGCTGATAACCAGAGCTGACGCAGGCCTACATATATTTTCTTTAAGATTAATGTGATGTGGTCACAACAGCTCAAAGTAAAGTTGATTACTACTCCCAGATTCTTGACGCGGTGCACTCTAGAGAGGATAGAACCATTTAGCTTCACCCCTGGAAAGTCATTGATGTTGAAGTTAGTATTGTTTTGAAGGACCATGTATTGAGACTTGGCAGGATACAGCATGAGTTGATTTCTCATAGACCAATGGTATATTCTATTAAGATAATCATTTATGCGTGCCAAGCAATCCTCCATCAGCCCAATTGGTCTACTGAAATAAAGCTGCACATCGTCAGCATACAGGTGAATTTTCACGTCTTCAATAATATTAGGAAGGTCATTTATAAAAGTACTGAACAATAGAGGTCCCAATATAGAGCCATGTGGAACTCCACACCGAATGGGTAGAAGGTTAGATATAACATTATTCGCTTTCACTTGCTGACATCTGTCCGATAAAAAACTACATATCAATTCGGTGGCTGAAGACGAAAAACTAAAGTGAGCAGATAATTTAGACAGCAGGATGTCATGATTTACACTGTCAAATGTTTTTGAAAAGTCGAGCAACACCAGGACGCCTACATGATTATTATCAAGAGCTACACGGAGATCGTTAGTAATCTTTAGCAGGGCAGTTTCACAGCTATGCTGGGAGCGAAAGCCGGACTGCCATTCCGTGAGTAGCTTGTTTGCCTCCAAATGTTCGAGCATTTGCGCATGTATTAGCCTTTCCAGAACTTTGGAAAGGAAACAAAGTATACTAATGGGGCGAAAATCACTCAACTCTTTAGGACACGACTTCTTGGGAAGTGCGAGAACAGTGGAAATATAGAACAAGTGAGACATGAATTCAGAATATATACCAGATGACTAATAATCATAGGCAAAATTAGTTTGACAAAACGAGGGTGTATTTCATCTGGGCCTACAGAATCAAATCTTATAGAGAAAACCGCTTTAATTTCCTCGTCAATATCCACACACCTGAAAGAGAAGCTAGATCCAGGAAAATTAACTAAGTGACCACGATCATCTGACAAAGCCTGGACGATTCTCTGTGTGGAGGTGAAAAAATTATTAAAATCATTGGGGCAAAAATCGCAAGTAGGACCGCTATCCTTATTGCGACTGACACCAGCTCTCCTCAGATTGTTCCAAAGCAACTTAGGTGGCAACTCAGGGTTCAGTTTATTTTTATAAAACTGACGCTTTGCCCTGCGTATGGCTGCGATGGCACGATTGCGTGCAGATCTATAAAAGCTCTTGGTATTGTCAGTTCTTACTCGTCTGTGGAGATGATAGAAATGCTCTCGCTCAGATATTAGAGAAGATATTTCAGCAGAGAACCAAGGGCATCCAGAAGTTTGTGTCCTTTTATGTATTAGCGGAACATGTCGGTCATGCAAGTGCTTGATTAAAGCACTAAAAACTTCTACTTGATGGTCGACAGAAGGACTCAAATAAATGTCACCCCAGTTCAAGAGACTGCATTCGTCTCCAAGTTCTTACAAGTTTATGCCATCGTAGTTCCGCATCAGAAGTGAGAAACAAATCAAGCAATGAAGGGTTTGCCGCGTTCATAAAAGTTGGAATTGTGTTAATGACTTCTAGCTGTGGTGCTTGGATCACGGATAGAAAATTTCTAACACGCGAATCGCTTCTAAGAATGTCAACATTGAAATCGCCCCCCACGATCACATGGCTGTAAATTTGAGTTGCCCGAGAAATTTTTTCCTCGAACTCCTTGATGGTTTCGGCGTTGTAAATATCAGGACTTCTACTAGCAAGAATTCACAACCTGGCTTCGTTGAAGAGCTTATAATTTTGGCCCTATAGCACTCTTTGATATAAATAGCTACTCCACCTCCCACTCTGTTTTTGCGGTCATTTCGAAATAATTTGTAACCATTCAAAGTAACAAGAGATGATGGTATGTGTTCCTGCAACCATGTCTCACTGACCAAAACAGCATGTACCTCTGATCCTGCAAAAATTTGCCTAAGCTCGTCCAACTTTGATCTAATACTTCTAGCATTAAGTAAACAAACATTGAAGCCCACCGCTTGACCACAAAAAATATTCAGCAATGCTCTCACTCCATTCAGATCACTGAAATTATTCATAAGTACAATAGCACCAGTGACTGACAAGGCCAAAAAGTTTCGCTAAGAGAATGTATATATCCCTCTTAGTGCTTTCATCATTCAGAATGTCATTCGAGAAGAGAAAATCAATTCAACAAACCGACTTCCCCACGGCAAATACGACACGACAATAACAGGCATATACAATATATAAAGAGCACCAGAAAATAGATACTGCCAGAATGACATTAACAAAAAAATAATAATTTCTAAAAAATAAAAAATAAACAACCAAACTTATGACTATTGAGATATAGATAAGCCCTAATGATAACATCATTATCCATTTATTTTTTAAAAACAAATTTTTGTTAGTTTTCTCTTTTATTGCAAAATTTTCTTTTTATTTAATTAAAATAGGTAATCGTGACTATTCCGATTTGTATATGATACCAATGACAACATATTTTGTTTACATAAACATCATGGCTTCTATCTTTTCTTTCACTATCCACAGAACCGTTTATTTTAAATTGCACAGCAATTTTTATTACTATACAACCCATTTACAACGTCTCAATCGAACATCGTGTAGTATTCCCTTCTTTTATGACCCATGTATTTTATTTGACTGCCAATCATCGTAAAGGTGTTGCAAAACCTTTATATATACTATAGCATATGCAAATTAAAAAAAAAGATACCAATACATACCAGATACCCCAGTTTTGCAAAACACAAATTGATCCTAATCGTATTATTGTCGTATAGATCGTTCTTATAAGTGTAATACATCATTTTATTTTAAATCAATCATATATACATATGTCGTAATGAGATCCTTATGATGGTAATACGAGTCTCGCAATCGTATATTGATCGCATATAATTTGTCTTAAGGCGCTCTTGCATTTTAATGACAGTTCATTTTGGAGCAAGTAAACCATTCGGGAAACATGTCTTTTAAGATTGTAAAGACCGTGTAATGCGGAAAAGTGTGTATAACTGCCGTGCCAGAATTGTGGGAATCATCAGGCATTTCATTTTGGCTTCGCAGCAATAAAAATGATGCGCCGGAATCATGCTGGCCTCGTATAAAAAATTATGTTGTCAAACGCAGTGGCATCGGAGGTTTTCGCGAAGCTCTGGCATTGGAAATTGTCTATTAAAACTAGTATAACTGATCCTTCAATATTTAATTTCAAAAAAATGTGTATGGATTTATAAATTTCAATGGTATTCAAATAGCTAAATAGAGGATCTTTTGCACCATTATTCCAATATCCTCCATTAGTTCCCATTGGTAGTAATGTAACAGATGGTGCCGTTCTCAAAAACGATCTGCTGTTTTTTGAAAGTTAAACTATTCCATAATTTCTCAATATTTCCAATAAATAATTAGTTGCTATATGTATAAGTTTGTGTTTTAATATCCAATCTCTAAATTCCAACAAAATAGACCGTTATTACCTGCCTAAGATAACGGGTTCTCATAATCGGAAAAAAAAATTGAGATTTCGAAATTCCTACCAGCGCAACAAGAACATATATTTTCGGGTGGTAAAATTCGTTCTTTTCTTAATTTTCCTGAAAAATTTCTCCTCCATTCCCTACAATTTTTTTTATTCTCTATATGCGCTTGCTTGAGGTTCATCTATTCCGGGGAGGGGGAATTTTTTCGGGAAGGGGGAGAATTTATCTGAACAAAAACTATTAAAAAAACAGGTTTGTCCTTCCCCCAACCCCCTTATACTTCACCACTTCAACAAAAACTCCCCCTGCTTCTCTATACGTTGCCCCTCCCTATCCCGCAGATACCCTTAATGTACACTACCCGAACTTTCCCCTCACTTTTCCCCACAAAACTTAATTTTGTTTTTCCACGTACAATTGTACTATTACTAATTAATTTATTCCAACAAATCAGACCGCTAAAAATTACCTTCACTAACGGGTTTTATATATGTATATATAAAAAAAATTGGAGTTTCGAAATTCCTACCAACGCAGCAAGAGCATTTTTCTATGCCAATTTCACTGCGATAACTCATGCGAAAATTGTATATTACATTACAAAAAAATTGCGTTCTTTTTGGAAAGGTCTCGGTGAGTACATAACAGTAAATTAGTTACTTTTTATTCAAATGATGCCATCTAGCGCGATTTTTTTACCTATTTCTAACATGTTATTATACAGACATAATAATTCTTGGTTTGTCTGCTATTTCGGAAAATTTATTTCAGTGCAATGCGGTATCCCTTAGAAAAGTTACAAACATGTATATCAGCTGAGTACATAATCGTCGACTCAGGACCAATACCAAATAATACCTAAAATTACTAATAAAGCTGTGAATACAGTTAGAAACCATTATGAAGAAATTATTGGAGAAAATAAATCACCAACTTGATATTCGAGACTCCCAGTATAATTGCGAAATTCACTTTTTCCGAGTGCGGGTGTGAAAGGGATCAAATGATCTAAAATGAAATGAAATGGAAAGCTGATATCCTACACTTATTTTCTGTTCAACTCACATTCGCATGTGAATTATCTTTTCAATATAAAGGTTCCATTCGATTTCTATGGAAACGAAGAAATGCTGCCATTCAAATATGTGTAGGTAGGCCCTGCTCTGCGGTTGAACTCCCCCGATAAGCAAAATGCTTTCCGTGGCATACAGTGATTAGTACGACATGAAGTTCGGATCGCAACAGTAATCAGCATTCCACCTCACTTTCCGGTCGATTTGGCTCCAAAAACCGTTATTTTTGAATTGCTGAATCCACAGTTTTGCGAACTCGGGACTTTATGAACTATTTTCAACGTGTTATTCCGACCATATTAATACTTTGGGTGTATAATATAAAACTTGAAAAAGCTGGAATTGGTATAAGACCAAATCTCACGATATCCTAGGTGAATGCCCGTATGTAATTTCGTATGGTCATCTCTCTGTGCAAGCTTAGACCTTGAAGTGGTTTTTCGCATATATTTCTAGAACGGTATGTCGGACAGTAAAAACGATTATAACCAATTTCGTAAGACTTAATATTCTGACGAACTTTTCAGTACAATAAAAGCCTAGGACAGATCGGTTTCACAGTGTACGTAAAAAACCAACTTTTTTATATTGCAACACCAAAAAGGAGTCTATTTCGACAATTTTGGAAATTATATTCACATTATTTTTATGAAAACGCCTTTTACAAAATTTCAGTTCTCTGCGCTAATACGTTCTCACGCTGTGTTCATATACATATGTAGTGAAACACCACCAAAGAGTTACCCGATTTGCCTTGTTTCCTAACAGACAAACAGACGGACGGACGGACGGACAGACATGCAAAGATCAAAATAACTTTTAATGTTTTGTGTGGGTGTTCAATCCAATTTTGCTCTAGTAGCATTATTTCTATTCGGTACAAACGGCATGACAAATTAAGTATAATATACCCTATGAATTATGATCTCATCATCTAGGGTATAAAAAGGACATTAGTTTGCACGGTTTCAACTATATGAGTCCGGAGAAAATTGTACTGTGAGTAAAACTTTAAGTGAAAGAGTTTTTATAAATATCCCAGACCATATCTTAATTTTACCAAAAATATAACATGATCTATCTATTACACTAAGCTGTAATGGGCGGATATGGCATAAGTTTTCTTTTGAATTTTATGTTGAGTTATGAGAAGCCTTTCAATGAATATTCCTACGACTAAGAGCATACTAGAAAGTAAAGGTCAATGAGCATTCCCTGATTTCATATTCTAAGAATATAATTCATCAACTCTTCAAAGTGGTCATTGGTATCTCACAACTAATACATAAATATCGCCCCCGCTCGAGAAATCATTCAATCATTGAAATTATTATGAGCAACTTTTACTACAGAATGGTGTGCAATTTTCACTAAAGACAGCAAAACACAGCAAACAGGCATCTCGTTGCACAGAAATCAAATATGTGCATATGTAATTATATTACAGTTGTAAGTAATGTACCATCTGATAACGTTTCCTGTTAACCAAGAAAGACCAAGAACGAATTCATCCATGAAATGACTTACCTCCTGATTCTACATAAGAAATAAGAGCTCTTATCCTCTTAACTGGGCTGTCGAAGCCCATTAACAGAAATCGGTATTCTTCTTAAAGAGTTAAGAAATGCTGTTAAGTAAGTACATATTTATATAATGCGTATACATTAAATAAATAATGTATAAGTTTGTGAAATATCAAATAATTATACAGAGGATAGTTCTGAGGAATATGAGGAACGACTTGGATCCGTTTGTTATTTCTGAGACTGTATTCATAAAGAATTTCAGAAAGCCAAATTTGTTCCCATTTAAAGTGATTGAAATGACCGAGCCTTACGATAATCGACATTACTCGATAATAATATTATCACTTTAAAGTTTTGGCTACAATAATTTTTTTGCTACACGTTTATACGAAACTCCTATTGGACGTAATGACGGCTGAGGAATTCTTTACCTACGATTTAAGTGATAAAATAATAATTCAATATAAATAAATATAGACGCACACAATTAACCTCGATAATCATATAAGCAAAATAATTGTTATGACATGTCTGGGTACAAATATAGCAAGATTCGCGTGCTTCATGCGTGTGGGTTGGCCCCATTTCCATCATCACTTCGCCAAAAACTTTTTCTCTTTCATCCTTCTTGCAAAGTGAATTGTCTTTAACAGCTGGGCTGACTGAAAATGGAGTGTTCAGATTCTCCAAAGGCTCTTATCTTAACCTCTTAAATTTAAAATTTCTTCAAAATATGAATGTAAAATTCTAAAATCTATTACTTGTAAAATTTAAGAGGTTAACAGATCTCTTAAAAGTCTATTATGTAGAATCAGAGGGTTACTTTTATAAATTAAGAGTAATTGTGGGCACTGGTTAAGTAATGATAACTTTAAAGTTGAGAATTTTCTATTATAAATGTGATTCAAATTGTTTTGACTTACACTTATTCTTTTGTCTACTCGTGGTAATTCCATCTTCAATAGAAAACTGTAATAATTGTGGTACGTTAGTAATATCTCGGGTTCTTAACTTAATATTTGGTCATATTATTATACGATGGCTATAATGAAAAATCTACATTTTGGAGTTTTCAATAGTTGACTAGTGAATAGTTTTATTAAAGAAATAGCTTCCTGGTTGTGTAAAGATTCCATGGCAGCCAAAACTGAACGTTGGAAGTTGCTCTAGTAACCAAATGCTTTTATTAGTATGCTAATTTAATTTTTTGTGTGTTTACAAAAATCTTTTAGAGGTAATATGCTTTGGGAGATAAGCTACTATATATCAGGACTCCAAAAGAAGTTTTACAAACTATTATAAGACATTTATATAATAAGATAGTTGTTTTTAAGCACAATGAGAGGAGAGCTCTTTATGTCATATTATAAAAGAATTTAGGGTTCAATAAAAAAAAATCGTTAACACTAACACTATCTAGGTTATATAGCTGTACACACCCATTATAAATCAGTAATCTCATTCTTGTTGCAATATGTATAGTACTGTGTAAAAACCTTTACTATACAAAATATAAAATTACTAATCCTTAAATACGGAGTAATTCGACTTCCCCTTTACATAGCATCTGTGGGTTGTGAAAAGATCTTCGAGTCTGTTGATAAGATTTGAGTCTGGAGTTCGTTACATTGATGTGGAATTCCCCAGAAGTGTACTCAATCCGTAAAGTGTCTTTCTTTACAGAAACTGTAGAAGTGAAAACACTAAATTTAAAACACGCCGTCTGCAAACTTATATAAATAGTTATGTTTTGCGTATTCTAAAAAATTCCTTTCAATAACGGCTCTCAAACAAACGATTGTTGATACATATGTTTTGATAAGGATGAGATTTACAACGAAATAAAAGTGGAATTATGTTGTGACAAGAATAGCATTGAGAAATAGGTTTTTGGCTGAAACTATAAGGAATCCTTCAAACAGGAAGACGGATATGTACTCGGAGAAATATAATCTTCGTAGGAGCCGGATCAACCGGCAGATCATGGAACGAGCTGTATAGTATATCGCTAATAATAAGGCAAAACAAATGCCATATTATTCAGAAACCATGGTCAGTATATTAATGGTATGAAGTGGATGCATAAAATTATCTAAAGAAAGCGATCAAAAAACGATAAGTTTCCAGGATTTTTATTGGAATTCAAGATTGTCTCTTTCCTATCGCAATTTTTTTTTTATATTAGGGGATAGGGAAAGGATTAGGCGAAATGATGATGTATATCACTCCTAAATCTTCTCATACTATCAGCCCGAGAAGAAACAGACGATGGTAAACTGTTTCACATTCGCACAGTCTGGATAAAAAAGCATCACGGAAGTTTACTATACGGCTGAAAGTTCTTTGTATCCTTAAAAGAGAATATGCGCGCTTTGTAGCACAAGGGTCGCGTGCAGGAATTGTTCTACATGCGATCAGACTAAATAATGATTAGAACATTGACTATGCATGTAGCGATAAAGGAGCGAAAGGTATCCAAAATTGCGAAGGTGCTCGACTGAGTCGATATGACAAGTTATTGTAAAATCGGCAGTCGTAGTAATTTGCTCGTATCAATTTTCTCGTACGACATTTGCTCGTATCAATTTCCTCGTGAAGCCATTTTCTCGTATTAACTTTCCCGTAAAGCCATTTTCTCGTATCAACTTTCTCGTAAAGCCATTTTTTCGTATCAATTTTCTCGTAAGTCAATTTGCACGTATCAATTTGCTCGTACACAATTATCTCGTGTGCAACCTTGTAAACATTTTACTTCGAGTCCCGTTATTTAAAAAGACAATTAATAGAAAGAGAAAAAATTCGGATGTACCCAACAACAACATTCTGAATCGAGCTGATATAACAATTCCAAATAATTTTAAAACTACACTGAAGAGTGAGCCGTTTTTGTTATATGACAGTGGAAAAACTAATGATCGGATTTTAATATTTGCAGCAGAAAATAACTTGAGAGTCTTAGAAAACACTGAGCATTGGTATTGTGACGGTACTTTTGATAGCGCGCCGAAAGTTTTCTGCCAACTATTTAATATACATGGAATTGTAGGCGGGTTTGTTATTCCACTAGTGTCTGCTCTTCTGCCAAATAAAGCAGAAGAAACATACAGGGAGGTGTTGGATGTATTAAAGAAGAAAAATAGGAACTTGAAACCAAAAACTGTCATGACTGATTTTGAAAAAGCTTCTGTAAATGCATTCAAGTTTGCTTTTCCTAGTGCAATGCATTTACAGAAAAATCCAAAACAACGGATTAAGTAAGCAATATTCAGAAAACGAGAGCTTTGCGCTTTTGCTGAAAATGTTACCCGCTAGCCTATGTTCCCATCGAAGATGTTATTACTTCTTTTGAAATATTAATTGACACTGCAGAATTTCCTGTAGTAGATTACTTTGAAGACACCTGGATAGGTCGACCAGCACGAAAAGGATATCGTCGTAAATCAACTTTCCTGCTCGAAAATTGGAACTGTTACGAAAGCGTTTTAAGGGATCTTCCTCGAACAAATAATAGTGTGCAAGGTTGGCATAGGGGATTTAACGAAATAATTAAATCTAATCCATCTATTTGGAAATTAATTAATATGCTGAAATTAGAGCAATCCAAAAATGAAATGCTCATTGATCAAGTGTCTTCTGGTGCACAACCACCCATTAAAAGAAGAAAATATAAAGATTTAGACAACAAAATTAAGCGAATTGTTCAAATCTATAATAAAAACAATGTAATAACTTATCTAAAAGCGATAGCTTCTACATTTAGTTTTTAAGTAATACAAATATTTTCTAAGTATAAGAAGTATTTCCTTTATTAAAAAATTCTTATATGTAAATAAAATGATTTGTTTCTGTTTTAAATTAAATACTCATCGAATAATCCAAAACTCGTGTGAACTTATCTTTTGAACTAATTGGTTCGCGCGCGCGAGTTTTCTCGTATTCTAATTTGCTCGTGTAAAATTATGTTTTGAATTAAATAGTTCGCGTATTCGCGCCGCGCGAACTATTTAATTCAAAACATAATTTTACACGAGCAAATTAGAATACGAGAAAATTGATACGAGAAAATTGATACGAGATAATGGCATTACGAGAAAATTGATACGAGAAAATTGATACGAGATAATGGCATTACGAGAAAATTGATACGAGAAAATTGATACGAGATAATGGCATTACGAGAAAATTGATACGAGAAAATAGCATTACGAGAAAATTGATACGAGAAAATAGTTTTACGAGAAAATTGATACGAGCAAATTGACTTACGAGCAAATGATCCACGAGAAAATTGATACGAGAATATTGGGGGGAGCCATCGGCAATGAGTTTGACGACTCTCTTTTGGGCAATACGCAATGAAGCTAAAGCTGTGCGACCAGTCCCGATCCAGATATAGGAATTACATTCCATTCTAGGTCTGATATACGTAGGACTTGTAGAGGACCGCTAGATTTGACGGGTTGCAAGTTTTAGGAGAACTATTGTCATCTTTTTATACTTTTTATCTGAAGACTTATGACTAAACATATTTTAATGAAATATTGAATTATGGCTCTATGCAAGATTACTTTCTATATAAAATCGTTATATTTTCAAGACAGAATACTTTTCTTAAACTTTTGTTCTTATTGAGGTAGTGTGTTTATAAAATAAATAAATTAACAAACGTTATTTAACTTTGATACTGTTATTCAAAGATATATTCCATGCGATAATTCACTGGAAGTTGTCTGTATTAATGATCGCATCATTTTTTTATAAATAACTCAAAAATGTTAAAGGTTGTCTTCCTTAAAACATCTCGAATTTCACACAAAATTCAAATACAGATAAGAGACGTGCTGATTGATAGCATAAATTAGAAAGTGCGTTACTAGACTATTGTGCCTGAATTGGTTGAGAGGTTAAACTCCTACCTAATTAGAAAATAATTTATTCTTCAGTCCGAAACTAGATACATGATCAAAAGGGAATCGTCGCAGAATTGCTTTAGGTCTATGAAAAGAATTAAAAATATTTTTTTCTTCTAAATGATACTAAATCCATGCGCGATTACCTATCCAGTCAGTTTCATCTTAACACCAAAGTCTGTGTGTTGGTGATAAATTTTCTTAAATGCCACTTCAGCTTCAGATATTCATCCATGCTAGTGCCACACAGGTAACTATGTCTAATAAGCAAGTCGAGAACAACAACAAATGCAGTGATATCACCTCATCGATCCAAAGTTATGCATCGAGGTGAGAATTGAATTGCTTCCTCCACTGGTTAATTGGACGTGGAGATTATTTATTTTATTTTAGGTTTTTTATAATATTGCCCATTGCCTGCGCGAGTTTCTCACCTTTGTTTCGCTTTGGGTTTAGGTATGAAAAATGCTGGTTTTGTCCGGGCGTTGCGTCGTCTCCGTTGAGTCGTTTCGGTTATGTGAATTTCAAGTCTTCATGGAAAAATTATTTAATTTTTCGGGTTTCGGGTTTAATTTAACGTGAATTTTGATATTTTGCATATGAAGTGCTAATAATTTTGCAATAATTAACGTATTGTGATAGGTATGCTTTTGCATTATTGGTCGGAAATTTATACAATGGGGATTGGTAGAATACTGGTATCAACAAGGTGATAATCCCCGTAACCAAATAGGCAAGTTTTACAATTTTTCAAGATATAATGAATACCTTTAGAAAGTCGGGTAATAAATTTTTGCTCTTAATGTACCAATTGTGGTTAGAATAATGGGTAATACCGAAGTCAAGTGTTATTTCTTTCAGCAACTCAGAATGAAATTATGAATAGTTGTATAGGTATATGACCACACCAAATTAAGATTAATTTTTAACACTTATGAAATATTATAATATTGTAGTAATCTAGGACAATGTAAAAAAAGTATGCCTGTCATTGTTTATATCATACATTATAATTAGAGCGTAATACCTTACTGAGTAATGTAGAATATATTTTTATTAAAAAATAATGTCTTATTACTATACGATCTAATTAAAAAATATTAAAATATATTACATACTTTGAATATATTTTAATATAAACAACTTTGGATTAAATTGTTTTAACAATGCGGTAAATAAAATTTAATCCATTATGTGTTAAAACCTTCAACAATGCTATAATGAATTGTAATGCCGAAAATTATATAACATATACATATTATAAGTTTCATGATTTTTAGTACAATGCATGTCATCATTTCGCTTAGGATCTTTACTTCCTCAGTTTTTGAGACAGTGTACTTATTTTACGACTTAAATACCTATATAATTGCATTCAGGATAAGACAGCTGGATTTCCTTTCCAGCAGAGATCTAATTTGCCGACAATGGGGTCGAACCTCTGCTGGCCTGATAGACGGATTGCTAACCACATTGCATTGTACCATCGTGACTTCATGTAGGAAAAGCAGCAACACCTTAAGAATAAAAAAAAAATATTTATTGTATCTTCTTATGTCAAAATGAATACTTCCTTGAGTTTTTTCATTTTGATTCATTGCATGGTATAACAGTTCTGCGTACTTACATAACTTTTAGAACCAACTCCCAGTCGTAGAAGAAAAGAGCAAAAATATTAAGACAAAGCTGCATACGTCCGTTAAAGCTTCCTTTAGTTTTTCCTTTAACAATTTTTTTTGTTTCAAAACAACATAATTACGGAAGAAATCAGCAACTTCCTCACTCAAGCGCTGAGCGCTTACATACAAATAACTAATACTTCTGGGCTGTTTCCATGAGATATATTATTGGAAAAGCGCGACGTCCCCTCAATTTTATGTCTTGTAGCGTTGAAATGTTTAAGTTTGGCTGCTAAGAATCTTGTATTATTTACTGTGTTATTGAAAATATTTGCGGAATTAATTTAGGAAATAATTTATTTTTCGGTATGTCTTTCGTTTACTTCAAATTTTTTTCAGCTGTTTTAAAAGACGGAAACAAGGAAACTATTGCTTTTGCTGCTGACATCTTCTTGTTCTTAGTTGATTAACTTCCACAATATTCTGTCAAAATATCTGAACACTCAAATTTTCTTAAATAACTTTCCAGTGTGTAAATATATTATGTACCAAATAAAATGCAATAAATATGGAAACCAATTTCCATAATTTTTTGCCAAATTACGGGAAATAAAGTTCGAGATCACAGAATTTTCGCGGTCCTTGATGACAAACGTCTCAGTAAGCATACACATAAACTGTAATAAAACTAAAGGAACTTTGTGGTAAAAATACATCAGAAATCTATACAATAACCACGTACTGCTAACTAAACAATATTTTGATGTAATAACACCTTCTGCATTTGGATATACGTAAACGTACTTCACCACTTCGTTCTTCTTAACTTTTATAAATATACTTTCTGTAACATCCATGCTAATGCGCTTGCATAAGAGTATTGCATCAGAATGAACTTGTCGACTCAATTAAATTATAAGTATTTCTGGTGCCACCATTCACTTATTTTAATATATTAGTAATATCTTTCAATCTAATTTATATTAGAATAACAAATTAAGATTTTTGAAGTTAAGATGTGTCATTTAAGTTTAAATTTTATGCCCGAACTTTATGCCAATGTAATAACACTTAATAAGAGAATAATCTTCTCCATTAAATTGTATTATTTAGAGAAAAATTTGCGATAATTTATGGTTTTAACATAAACCAAAAATTGTTAGAAATTTTCCTAATAAATTCCAGAACTTTTTAGCCATGTATCTAGTAATCTCTTTCTCTTCTCTGATAAATTTTTATTTAATGTCGTCTTTCCAATTAAGTTAAGGTGTTTCGAGAAACCGGAATATGGATTTGTATCCTTTGCGCTATTAATATGCCCCTTAAATCTTGTTCTTATAGATCTTTACCCGGGGGTTACAAGTAATAGTGCAGCTTGAATGCAAGCTGCACTGGCATACTTCTTGCACGTGTAAGCTCTACTGCCTGCCATGCTGGCAGCTCAGCTTTCAGCGAACTTGCACGATGAAAAACCATGGCAGCTGAGGTGATAGTAATTTGACATTATACAGTTTTCAAGATGGCGGAAAAGAAATGCTTGAGAGAATTTGATAAATTTATTCTGGGGAAATGAGATTTTCCGATATCATTTACATTACATCATTTACCAATACCTTCCTCCTCATATTTTCTTGGGTGTTTATCATTCTGCTACTTCTATTATTGCTATAATTTTCCAATATACGCAAGACTTTACGCCTCAATGCCATTTTTTAAATGAACTTGCATGCAAGATGATCAGACATCAACCGAACTGCCTTCTGCTGTCAAGTTAAAAACCGCGTTGGAAGGGAGGATTGCATGCAAGCTGTACTATCTCGTGTAATCCCTGGGTTAGGTTTGCCCAATTTACACAAATGGCATCACAATCCCCACACATCCTTAACTTATAGACCCCACATTTGACAATTTCATTAATTTTAGGTTTCAATTAATTGTTGACTGAAATGTTTTTTATAGTTCTATTGTTAAAGAAGGCTGGCTTTATATTTTTCCCTAAATAATTTATTAAACTTCTTAATATCTAGCCAGAGTAGGGGATCCGTCGCCATTGTATTGGATCGTGATCCAAACTTAGTTGTTTTGAAGGCAAAAGTCATTTCAATAGCTTTTTTATAGTGCTTTTGCGTCAATAATTTATAGATAGTTCTATTACAAAGGGTCTTCTAGCGATCAGTTTTATTGTCGTGAGCTCTATTTTGAAATTTTCTCAATTTATCTAGCAATCTATCAAGCTTGGAGTGAAGAGAGGACATTTTAATATTCCACGGGTGCAAAGAAAATTTGGGTATTATCGCGTCGGCATTAGTGTCCTTTCTATTTATATTAAAATAAAGTTATCCGTTAAAGATATTCTAGAAATTCATGGATTTCTTGCCTAATTCTACTGTGAATTTTATATTGTTGTCAAGTCTATTTAAAACATTGTTGAGAAAATTATTTAATTGTCTAATTGATACATCCACCGTCGACGTAACGTATCCAAACTAAAACATATTTTCCAATAAATTTTGTTGTTAAACATGATATAATTTTGTTCTAGGCAGATAATTAACAAATTATTAATTGTGTGGATTGTGATGTGCCAGTTAGCTTTCTATTGATTGTCTCAGTTACACATTCTTTTAATTTGTTAACAGGAACCGAAAGGAAAAGGCTGCAAACGTGAAATGATGCTAATTTCGAATTTTTTGGTAAGTTAAGGTCTTCAATTCTTTTGACTAAGTCATTAGTGTTCCTAATCAAATATATAGAGGTTCAAAACTAATCCATAAAATTTTTCTGCAAAACCTCTGTGCAGATGCATTTACAGATGCTGAAATGGGCAAACTGGTATATTAGTATTTTTGTGTAACTTTGGAAGCCCATAAACTAAAGTTATGGCAGGATGGCTATTTGTTAAAGAATAGAATTTTTTCATTCCAAAAATTTTATCGTTTCTGTTTCTAGTTTCTTTTAGTAATCTATTGAACTTGTCTATTGCAACATAATTCATTTCTATTAAGCTCATTGAGTTTAAAAAATCTGTAATTCTTTGGCTATACATACCTTTATCTAAAATCGTAATTGAATTGCTTAAATTGCACAAAACTCCAAATTTGCTTTGTCTTCGTATACTGTAATTTAGTCAAACGATCAATATGCACTCCTAAAAGTAAAGGCAGTCTGTAATAGTAAGCAGGGATGTTTAGGATCAGTATCATATGAACAGCCGGTCTATAAAGTAACTCTAATATTGAGTTGTCTTGAGTCAGTCTATTAAATACACGACTAATGGAGATCTGTATGTATCAACAGTCAATAAATAATTATTTAATTACAGTTTTATTCAACGTACATATGTCTTTTCCTTTAACTAACAGTTAAGCACAGCATTTTATTTGTTTTGTTATCCTTCCTGGATCTGTCAGTATACCATACGTATGAACCCGTTGCTAAACTGTAGCCCTCTATGTTTATCTGGTTTCTACTTTTACATTACCACCCATAAAGTAAGTTCAAGAGATGTTTATGCTTAGTACTATGGCTATTGAAGCAAGCATTTACCAATTCAACGTCAGGTCATGACAATCTTAACTTATCAACTTATGCCAGTACCACATGGGGCTAATCTAGCTAAACATTCAAGTAAATATTTAGTACATATACTGCATGTTATGAATCACACTTGAAAATTTTTCTAAGTATATATATGGGTTCTGCTTGCTTGTTCTTTGGCATAACCAGTGGCGTAGATAAGGCATCCACAGTTCCCGCCAGTCGGGGGCCTCCGAAGTTTAGGGGCCCCAAACTGATAACTAAAATTTTCACAGAATTGCAGCACCTTACTAAAAATAATATAAGATAAGAATATCGCGTGACCATCAGACCATGCTTAGGTTGTACTAAAAAATTATTTCCTGGACTTTGTTATATACAGCATTGCAACTATTACTCAGCTGAGAGTTATTGAGGGTAAAATGGTAAGGTTACTTTTTATTTAAAACCATTTCATTATTTTGTTAAGTAAGGTATATAGTAAATGTAGCACCTGAAGGTAAGGAGCCAAGCTTAAAATTACTGGAAGACTATTTCCTTGTGTAGATAGTAGTTTAAGCTTTATGCCGTAAATAAAATCAAGGTATAGTCACTTTTCCATAAGAATCAATATAAAACATTTTAGAGAATCGGACTAGCACGCATATTTCTGTTTCTTTGCTTAGGAAGTATTTTTCGAGGGTTTTGCTCTATCTGATGTAGAGCTCTCAATATTTTCTTAGAAATTTACTGGATATTATATCTTTAGAATTTTTATGGATATTATCACAAATAAGCTAATATTTGTAAGAGCGTAGACGCTTGAATATGTAACCGAAAATGTTCGGTAGAATTTTTATTCACTTTGGTGGTCGATTGGAATTATTGCCAATAAGCATTCACTTCTTCTACCGTTGTCAGCCTCAAATAATGCATAAAACTTCTAAGGAACAAATTTCCAGTAAGAAAGAATTGAGGCCTTCCTACATTAGGTCGAGGCATTGTCGATTTTATATTCGAGCAAGACGTTTCAATTTTTTTTTAATTGACTCGCAATATGTATCTCACTTCTGGCTTTCAATTTTTCTACTTGTTTCGTTATCTGTCTAAATACGGGCTAATGCTTGCTGAATGAACTGCAGCCTCAATTCCTTCCAGGATCAGTCGGAAATTTTCTCTACAATTAGCCGTAAAATCATTCCAGAGGGTACATGTATTCCATGCTTTCTCAAAAAATTGATAAGTGGAAGACTACTGTTATAGTATATGGATCTACTTTCCAACTTGTATAGAATTTATATGTTTCTGCAGATTACTTATTCAACAAAGATTTAATTTTATTCATTTTAAATGGTGCTCGAATATTGATTCGTAGGGATTACACATTCCATTATTGGTGTGCTAATATTGTGTAAATAGATCCCGTCGAAGAGCAAAGACTCCAAATATCTGCGAAGTATTCCTCCAGACTGGTCAGCAACCTGCAATCTCATATATTTCCCTTTTCGCAGAATGCTATTCCGTGTTTTAATTCGCTCAATGCAATGTTTTCCTTCCCCGTGAAAATATTCATTTCTGGATTTTTAGCGCTGGTTCGATGTGAACTCCCGACTTTTTCAACTTCACTTGTTATTAGATGTTATCGCTACCGAAACACAAGAAAAGATTCATTGCGTCAATAATTACCGATATTTTTTTAATCACCACTAAGGTCTTTGTATTGCAAATATATTGTTAACAGAAATTACAAAAAACAATATAATATACAGAATGAGAGAGATGACTTTCCAACAGACTGAAATTATTCACTCTCTTTTTTATTAACAGCAAACGGCAGTTCAGTAATTGGTTCTTTAATCGAAGAAATTGTTAATATGATGCATAAAATTCAGCTTCTGGTGATCCAAAGAGTAAGTTCAAGTTTTCTGGCTTTAAGGTGACAACGGAAAATGTGCTCGATATAATTTTCAGTTAAGGTGAGCCTAAGGCTCATTTTAGTAAAATAGTTGTTTTTGATAATCCACTAAGTAGGGGTCAGAATCATTATATTATTCATTCATCTATTTTACCTAAGTATTATGACAGGGCTAACCAATCATAATTTGTCTTCTGATTTAATATGGCTAGTATTAATATTTGCTATAAAAACCATAAATAAATTAAAAGAATTAAAACACTCATGAAGCATAAATCACGCAAGTTTTTCAAACATAGTGCTAATGACACCATATTCATAAATTCTGCTTCCCACTACCCCGGCATATTCAAGGCTATTTTCAAAATCACTTCAGAATCGCAAACTTGAAAAGATTAACCAAAGAAAAACTAAATGACTTTGCAGAATTCATCACAAGAAGAAGAGTAAAATATTTTTGAGTTAAACGCCTTCAAAGACAAATTAATACCGCAGCACTAAATCTCTCAGGTACCACCATCAACTATCTTTACTACCATTCATTAAATTGCAAGTAATGATAAATAGTCTGCAATGTTAAAATATTCCATTCAGAATTAATGATGTCCCCCAAAGTCAAAAAGAAGTTCAATCACCCACGTCCGAATCTAACTGCTTTTAGCTACTGGTCAGCAAGAAATTATCTCACACGACCGATATGAATTCCCCTGGGTGTGATCCGTTCATGTCAAAACATTTTCAAGGGGCTTCTTGAGTGGTTACTTGAGCTAAGCGGTGAATGAATGGACCGTCATGTCTGATCTCAAAAGGTATGGAACACCCACATAGTAGCAGTCACTCTGTCTTGAGAGATGAAGACATCAAAAATTCTTCTGTGACAACATTGTTATGGGTCACTTTATTGTCTGTCGAAAGAGAAGATCTCCCACATGATCAAGGGTGTCCACTTTAACAAAAGTTGCTCGGTATTAAAGTCTCACATTTGACGGGACAGGTAGGTACTGAACGGAACACTTCCCGTGAATTCATGCAAAGGGTCTGTGTCGTGACTACGAATTTTTAATCACAACCGACTTAAGGTCATGTTATCCTTTTGATCCCTTTGTAATACTTTGACTCAAATTTCTGTATTCAGAGCAAGTTACGCCTTGTCTTCACATCCTGGTTTCATGACATCTTTGCATCAAACTAATCCAATAAAGTCGCAACACGACTAATGGATTGAAAAGGAAAAGGCCTACGCATATAGTTGAAAGATTCGTCGTCTGCGCGGATGTCCCTTTTTATGAATATTTTTCCTTTTTGCTTGTGGCTGTGTTTTGGCTGCATAAGCGCATTCATCATTCTTGAAATAAGTAAGTCTCATGTGTTCCAGAGATGATTCTGAGGATTAATTGGACCACCTCGAAGGGTCTGATGGGTAGTGCTGATTGTAGTCGTAATCGGTTGATGATATTGATATACTCATTTCAGTTTATTGCTGGGTGGTAAGTATTATGTCCATCATTTTACACATGCGCTATAGCTCTTAAGAGTTGATTGTTATAATAAAAATTGTATAACACGAATCCTTTGATAAAACTGGAGGCTTAAGAGTATACTTGCGATAAGAAAGAAGTTAGAGGGTAGATTAAGAAATCAAGCAAACTATGAATAGCCTCTGCCTGTACTAAATTGCGTGATCGAAAAATGAAAAACGCCTATATAACAGAAATTCTATAAAAACTAACAGCAAATTTGGTAACTGGAAATTATTATCTTGGAAAGAACTGAGAAAAACTTTAATATTAAGCTCTTGATAATGAGATATGTCTTCTTTTGTGCTCATCCTCACCACATTATAGAAAGGTATTTATCTCATTAATGGCAATTATCCAAAATCAGGTATTATCACTGTCTGAATACAAAGAGGTTAGTAGCGTATATCCCAAACAACTTAAGTTCGTATCCTTGCAACTATTAGTTTTCACATCGTTCTTCTCTCAGAAGACAATGCGGTTTTTAATTCAGCTTACTTAAGCCAAGTACTTTCCATATCTGCCAGAGCTTCACTATAGCGAGCGTTCTTATGTGAGTACGTCCAATATCCTAAAGTTATGTTTAGCTTAAATCCAGATGATTCGAAGGTCACAGCAGGTCGTATAATTTGATTTCGTGCGATTTGCATCGAAGAAGTTACTCTTAATGCATAGATCCCATCAAGACAAGGCCAGCTTCAGAGAGGTTGAGGATAACGCATGAGGTATTAAATGTACCCTAGATAATAACATAAGATAAAACAGGAAAAAAACCTGCACTACAGTCCATTTCATAATTCCAGTAACTTTAAATAGTTTACAATTTCTATAATACTGTTTTAATACTCCTATGAAAAATAAACAGTTTGCTTGCTCCAAAGTAAAAAACTCTACTTACGAGTTATATTGTGAGTCCTGCTCCTAACAAAGAGAAATGTGTCCTCACTCCATCTACTTATGGAAGTAGAATGGTGAAGTTATTTGATAAACCTATCAATCAAGGAGTGCCTTCAATACAGTCCAATATATTGCCACTAGTGTACGATTGCAAAAGGAAAGGATTGAACTAGCACACGAAATTCCGATAATATCAGACAACCGGCAAGAGAATCATAATATAATTTTCCTCCTTCCAGTTACACAGAGTGCCCAAGTTTTATCCGACTCTCCAAGGACTCTTAACATTCGGGTAATCCTACGATCTCTTAATTTATGTTTTTAACTCGTTGTCTCAGTCGCACTACAATAATGCTTAGCCAAGTTCTTTTTCCACATTCATGCAAAAGACGAAATTATATGGCATATATTTATTTATTTCATACCTACACGGAAACGTTAGCTACAATCCAGTTAATAGGGACTAAATGAGGCCTTTACCTTACAAAAGGAGGGGTAGTTGTGATTTTTATATATGTTATCCAGTTCCTGGTCCGGTGAAAAATCCAAATTTAGACCCTTGTGGGGGTCCGCGCGGTCCACCATCTTGAATTTAAGGTACCAAAAATTGGGTTTTTCAAAATAATTCCTCAACGGTTGATCCTACGGAAAAAAATGTAAAAATATAAATTTGAACAAGACTACATTGCCTGTATTTTTTGTAAGTCTGATGTGTAACGAGTATATCTAGTACCATTTATACGGAGTGTTTTGTCCATGCTGGTCCATAGGATTAGAAGTGATAGTAGTCACCTAGTCAAACAGAAAATTGTATGACAAGGGGGGAGCGGTATCTCAACCGTTTAGGAGTTACAGGGTCATTAAGAAGATGTGTTAGTCTTTCACAAAATACCTTGTATTTTAAAATGAACAGACTGTATGGTCATTTGCAGAGCTCATAGTATGCAGAACTTCATGGCCTTCATGGCCGACAACTGGTCCAGCCCTGTACTCATCTCCCGCCAGGAGTTTTTAAAAAAGGTGCTTAACGCAATTTTTTTATATAAACTGGAAACTATGAGCTCTCCTCTTTAATTTGACGTATTATACATACATATGTACTCATTGTATAGCCATTAAAAAAAATTAGCTCATAATATACTCAGGTCATACCGAAATTGGACGATATTTTATTTTAAAATCACATGCTTTCAGTCACCAATGGAATATATTATCTTTAGTTTAGACCATCATACTGCTGAGGGTTGGCTGGTCGAGTAGTCGTTGGAAAGGCCATGAAGTTCTGCATATAATGTGCTCTGTAAGTGTCCGTACACTTTGTACATTTTAAAACACAGGGTATTTTGTGAAAGACTACCAAACTTTTTTAATCATCCTTAACTGACTCCTAAACGGTTGAGATGCCGCCATACAATTTTTTGTTTGACTAGGTTACTAATACCACTTTCGGTCCTATAGACCACAACGCACGAAACACCCTGTATAAATGGTACTACATGTATACATATTTTTAGAAGAATTGTTTCTGCCGCTGGAACTCGTTACACATCAGACTTACAAAAAAAGTGGTTATATAAAAACTGTAGGGAATTTAGACTTCTTCAAATTTATATTGTTACATTTTTGGCGTAGGATCAACCGTTGTGGAATTATTTTGAAAAAACCAATTTTTTGTACCTTTAATTCAAGATGGCTGACCACGCTGACCCCTGCCAAGGGTCTAAACTTGGATTTTTCATCGGGGCCAGGAACTTGGTAACATATATAAAAATCAGAACTACCCGCGAAAGCCCCTACTGAGTGGACTATCAATGAAGTATGCTGATTAAGTGAGGAAGTATCTTCTAGTGATAATTTTTTCATCGAGTGTTCTGTGGTTACAATTAGTAACGAATAAAAGGCTACGATATCGGATTTTGGAAAATATGTTGTAAACAGAATTTAATTGGTTTGAATACATCAATTGAAGGTAAGTACCTTACTTAACCAATTCATTCTTAAAAGTATTGTGAGAGAGTTAGTATTTAAGTATTTGCATCTGTAGCAAAATGGGAAGGAAGAGAAATAGCTTGATAAGGGACATTAAAGATGAAATCATATGTAAAACATGTGAATTCTCGCTTCAGGGTGCTTATCCTACTCATTTAAAAAGACATCTGCGTTCTAAGAACAAAGACTTATTAAAGGAAACATTAAGGCTGCTGTAAAAGGAAAGATTATTTCTTTGATAGTTGTGTTGTTTATACTTTGGCAGTCCTTGAATTAACTCGGCGCCATACTGCTGACAATCTTAAAGAAGAAATAGAAAAGATATTGCAGGAATTTGGAATTAGTAGAGCACAGGTATATACATGAACAACCGACATTCAGGTATGGTAGGTATGTTTTTTAATAACTTTACTCCCAAAATCAAAGAGTGCCCATTTCGGTTTTTAAATCATTAAAATGTTTTTAAAATTATGTATCTAAGACCACTTCTTTTCAAGTCAGTTTTGTTCACTAAATTTTTAGTTGCAGTTACTATCTGACATAGTAGTTCTCTGTACCTACCTGAAATAATAAACATTCAACAATTTCTTATTCATGTCCCATATGAGTTACTTTAATTTATCATAATGGAATGTGATTACATAATATTAATTTTGTGTGCATTTAGGTACCGAATTTCACTTTTAAAATTGAAAAAAGAGCAGCTTGAGTAGTTACTCGTTGGAACGCTACTTATCAAATGTTACATAATCTTATAAGTTTAAAAGATTTTTGGCGATCAACATATACACAAGGAATTTAAACTTTTGCCAACGCAATGGAAGGAGACAGAATATCTTGTTCATGCATTACCACCTGTGAATTTAGCAACATTGAAACTCCAAGAGGAACAGCTTCTCCTCGGAGATTTTTATAATCTATGGCTCGAGCTTACGCTGAAATTGCAGACAATGAACAATACCATGGCAAATATTTTATTTTATCAAAATAATTGAAGTTTTTTTAGCACTTTATGGAACTTATTAATAGTATTAGACTTGTTAAAAAAAAAAACAATGAAAAAATAAAACACTTGTTTTCGGTACACAAAACAAAATTCTTTAATTTTATTGAATAATTAAAGTTAAGGGACGCGTTTCGGCCTATTTATACATCCTCAAGCGATGGCAAATATTGTGAGACTGACTCAGTAAGAAATCCAGATCAACCAGTAATCATTGATACATACATATATAAGTGGTGTTACAATGTCTCTTTTATATCAGTATAAGTAAGAATCATCAGTTTTAGGGTTCCGTACCCAAAGGGTAACAACGGGAGCCCTATTACTAAGACTTTGCTGTCCGTCCGTCCGTTACCGGGTTGTATCTCATGAACCGTAATAGGTAGATAGTTGAAATCTTTACAGTCTGTGTATTTCTATTAGCGATATAACAAAAAAGAATAAAAATAAAATAATATTAAAAATTAAGGGGGCCCCATATAAGAAACGTGATTTTTTCAGCGTTTTTCCTCATTTTATTCTCTTTCATTCTTATTATCATAAGTAGGCTTTTTTTCTAATGACAGCATTATTTTTCACATGACGCCTACTCTTATTTGAAAAAATATATAAAAAGTACATACTGTTAAATTTAGTACGATGGTACGGAACCGACTCGCACTTGGCCGGTTATTTAATATCTAGGATTTCATATTTGTCTAGAACTTTGCCTCCATATAAATTAGGTTAAAATTTTACGTTGTCAATTGATGTAGTGTGACCTAGGTCAATTAAATGTTTACATAAACCAGACCTTACTCTATTGTTTCTGGCTACAGAAACGTGTTCTAAAAACCTTGTTTTTAGTGATCTTTTTGTTTTTCCTATGTAAATACCATCGCAATCGTTACACGTTATACTATATACTACATTTCATTCAATATCCGGAACTATAGGTTTTATTTTATTATTTATTAATAATTTACCCAGCGTTGTATTAGTGAAATAAGCCGGCGGAACATTCCGAGATGCTAACGTTTTGTTTATGTTGTCTGAAACACCGCCAACATAAGGGATTTTCTCTAAATCTTATTACTTTTGTTTCGGGTCATAGGGAATACTAATCTATGAACAGAATATCTAGATTTTTGTTTTAATAACTTATGAATAAAAGTTTTTGAATAACCATTACCGGTTGCGATTTTAAAAATTAACTTAATTTCATTTCTGAAATTGAACCTAGTTAGAGGAATATTAACTAATCGATCAATCATAGAATGAAAAGTAGAACTCTTTTTGTTATGAGGATGATTAGAAGAAGAAGGAATACAGTAACAGTAAAAGTTGGTTTGCGATATATTTCACGGACAAATTTTTTATTTTTTATTGAAATCGTGATATTTAGGAAGTTTAATTTTGTACCTCCATATTCAAGTGTAAAATTTATGTTGTCATCTAATGTATTTAAAATACTGTTTAAAAAAACCTAAGTTGTCGCTTAGAGCTGTCCATACACAGAACACATCATCAACATAACGATACCAGTATAAAATCTTATTAACCAAATCACAGTTATTATTAAAAATATTCTGTTCTATGAAGTCCATGTAGAAGTCAGCCAAAAATGGCGACAGAGAAGCATCCATGACTAAGCCTTCTGTTTGGATATAGAACTTGTCATTAAAGAAAAAGTAATTTTGATCAAAGCACGTATTCAGACATTCTATAAGTTGAGAAATTTTTTCTTTATTCAAATTTTTTTCGCGGATTCGACTATACAAACTGATTTTAACTGGGATCGAAGGGAATAGGAATATTTTATTACAAAATTTGAAAAAAAAGAATTTAAGCTTCTGGAAAATGAAACGGTATCTTCCACTCTTTTTTAGATCCAGGGTTGAGCCGACTGCTTTCAAAAGAGAAGAAGGATGAAAAAATACTTGAAAAGCTTACTTCAAGAATTCATTCATACAATTCAAATCCGTTATCAAAAACTCGAAGAGTCCATTTGGCATTTTAATAAAACTTTTTACTCATGTTGTTCTAAATACATTAATACTATGACCACCATTCTTAAAATCTTTTCGGTAGTTTGATTATCCCATATTTTATTATTGTTCCTTTGCTTAATCAATATTTATTTCGTCCTCCAATTAGAAAGATGAAATTCCTTCTTCTAAGGCGATTTCTGATCCACTTTTCTTAGATGAAAGTTCAATACAAAGTACCACCTCTCATCCAAGGAATTCATTAAGAGACTTAGGAGTTAATGATGAATCCACTGATGAGTGATGACGATGAATATAATTTAGAAACGAGTTTTAAAAATACAGGGAAAGAATTGATGTTGATACCAACTTATTGGATTATTGGCAACAACAGAAATAGGTAAAGTCGGTATTGTATAAACTTGCATTAATTGTGCACGCTGTTCCAGCCACAAAAGTTAGTGTGGAAAGAGCATTTTTGCATTGACGCTAATACTTAGCTATTTCAGGTGTAATCTATCGGATATTAATATTTGAAAAACACTATTGTTAAATTGATCAATGCAGAAATAAAAACTTTAATTAAATTTGCGTAATTTTTATTGACGATTGTGTATCGCAATCAATCTTTTTAATAGCAAATATTAAAAGGTTTATTTTTAAATTTACTAGCACTTCAAAATTTTTATTCATTTACTTAAATAATTAAAATTATCAAATAATTTAATGTTATAATAGCATATGATTTTTATTTCTGATCAAAAAAGTAAAAATCAAAAATAATTATTATCTTCGACTATAAAAAATAGAAATTAACAATTAATAATTATTTTTAATTTAAATAATCAAAATCCAATGAAATAATCAATGAATGACTTTAATTTTAAAAATTAGATTTTTTTAATGAAACAACGCGACACTACAATTGTTAAATTTCTATATTGTCGCGTCGCGTCGGTGCGCTTACCGCCATGTGTACAATGGGTTGATTAGTTTTTTTATATTTTGTATGCCGGACGCACTGAGATGTATAATATGGGCTGTCTACCCAGAAAACACAACTTTCCGAACTTTAGTCAAATCTGAAAGTTTTCGGAAAACTGAAACAGCAACAAAACTTCACTTCCGAAGGTTCCCTACGAATTCTTGATGATGTATTGAGTTGAAGGGCGCAGCATTACAAATTTTTTGAGTGCGGTTCAGTGTGGTGAAAAATTTTTTTTTAAAAGTTAAATAAATAATAAAAGTATTTGGAATAATAAGAGTATGTGGAATATAGAACAAAATACAAAAAGAACGTAAGTTTTATACTCTTGAAGTATACATATTTTTATAAAATACTCTATGACATTTACTCTCATTTTTATAGGTGGGAGCTTATTCCTGGATGCCATGGTCACAATTATAGACGAAAACGAAAACGCTGAGCCGATTAACTCATTTTACTACCCTGCAACACCGATTCTTTCCTATCAAACTTATATGAAAAAGCTAGAATTGGTTGAAGACCAATTCTTATGATACCCTAGATGAATGGCCGTATGAAATTTCGTATGGTCACCCATTTGAGCAATTTTGATTTTTTGCATTGATTTCTCGCATATATTTCTAGAACGGTTCGTCGGAAAGAAAAATTGATTATAACCAATTTTATAGGATTTCTTATTCTGAAGAAGTTTGTAGTACAATAAAAATGTCTAGGACTGATCATTTTCAAAGTATATGTAAAAAACCAAAATTTTTATATGGCAATACCAAGAACGGATTGCCCGATTTAGTCCATTTTTGAAATTTTATTTGCTATTACTATAAAAACACAATATACAAAATTTCAGCTTTCTATGTCGACGTGTTCTCAGGTAGTGTCCAAATATTGTTGTAGTTATTTTTGAAAAAGGTTTCACTTTGTTTCACTTTGTTCTGGTGAAAAACTTAAGTTTATAAAATGGGATTCAGGTAAGCCCTGCACATTTCACGTTATGATTTGAGAATGGTCAAATATTTTTGTGTGTTGTGAGGACTAACTTATAGAGCACCGATTAGGATTTCTTCTAAGCCGAAAAAAATAAAAAAATAATAGGGTAAAATGTTGAGATAATTTCATTTGAATCCGAAAAAATTAATTTTTTGACTCAAAATTTGAACTTTGAAGGTCTATAAGTTCGAAGATATTAACAACAGGAAAAAGAGTTTCACACCCCCTTAATGGGTAATTCATTAGCCATTGACTAGAAAAAGACTTATTTCGATATTTAAAAAAACCTAGGAGATATTGGGAAATATGTTGAACCACTTACTGAACACTGCGTAAAATCTTCAAACCACCGTAGCTCCCAGGGGGTGAAGCTAGACCCCCCCTCCCATACATTTTTTTCGTTTCGTACCGAGATCTATCACCTCCTTTCATATGGCCATCCTAATTCGGGACACCCTGTATAGTGGAAAACGAAATTTTTGTATGGCAACCCCAAGAAGGAGCTGCCCGATTTGTCTCATTTTCGATTTTAATTTTACTTTTTTTTTTGAAGTCCGTGTACAAAATTTCAGTTTTCTAAGGGAACGCGTTCTCGAGTTATCGTGCGCACGGACGGAGGGACGGACGGACGGACGGACAGACGGACATGCAAAAATCAAAATAACTTTTAATTTTATGCGGGGGTGTCCAATCCATTTTGCTCTACCATCATTATTTCTGTGCGTTACAAACGGAATCACAAACTTAGTATACCTACCCTATAGATTTCATCTAGGGTATAAAAATCAGAAATATTAAAGGATAAGAAAAGAAAAAGATTAATGGGGAATATTCGTTTTTGCAGGGTAGCAAAATGAGTTTTTCGGTTCAGCGCATCGTTTTCATCTATCAATGTGACAACGGCATCCGGAAATGAGCACCTACCACGTCACTGGCTTAAAAGGATAGAAGCTTTTCGAAGTTATTCAGACTTGCGAACACGATATATAGACTAACAAGGTATGATTGTCTGGGCTGTCAAGTGCATGTGACGTCACACGAATCGATGTGTAAAAAGTGGGGTTAGTGGCAAAATAAAATGTGGAATACAATTCTAGTAATCTTCCTTCAATGTATCTTTCTGTTTACAAAGTAAAATGATACTTAATTTAAGCTTTTAAATGGAACCAGTCGAATAAATTAACATAAATATTAAACTTTATATTTTTCACTTTTTTCACGCGTTTCTTGGTCGACTTACACAGAAAATGGCGAATCTATTGTTTCGGATAGTCATACTTGTTAGTATATATACCATGCTTGCGAAGTCTTGTCAACCGCTTCATAAATTTTTCGAAATAAACTCCCGCCGAAATAAGAAGTTTCGAAAGGAAATCGGGAAATTTAGTTTGCTGGTTACGTTCATATAAATACTGCAGAAAGTGGACTCATTTCTATATTGCTGACTCTTTCGGTCTAAGCCCCAAGTAGTTACTGAGAGACCTGTAAACAACCAATAAATAATTTGTTTAATTAAATTCGCTTTGGAAAAAGTAAAAAAAATATTATTTATTGAACACAAAATTAAAGTGAATAAACAAACAATGAATTACACAAATTGTGAATTAAACAGTTAATTAAATAAGATTATGAAAGACAATTGATGAAAATATAAAAAAAAGGGAAAGCATTAATTAAACAGATCAAGAAGAATAAAGAAAAAATACAAAATACGCCGTTGATGGTCTCGACTTGAAGGTTGTTTTTATTAATGCCGTGTCATTGCCAACCTTCTTCAGTCTACTAAGTGAATTTTACCTGATCAACAATACTGAATCGATAATTTCGATTATTATTGCTTGAATAAATGAGGGCGAGCATTGCACTTTACTAAATTCCTGTTATTGCTGACTTCGTTGGAGCGTTGACCTTTTCTTTCCTGATCATAAATATTAAGGGTTATTATTGATAAAATGTGTTTTATCAAAGGTAATCTATTCATTAGATATATAGCAGAAATTTAAAAGGTTTCATTAAAATCACTTTTCGAGCTGCGTGCTCACTTTTTCAACTTCCCGTCAATGATTTTTTCAATGTTCGCACCAACATAAGCACTTTTTGTTTTTGACACAACCGACACAACCGAGCCGAAGCTCGTGTAGGGAATATTCTGAGTCAGAACTAGGGAACATATGTGAAATTAACTAGCGGCTACTTTTGCTTTGCTATATTAAATGTCAGCGTGGATATCGTGTTTTCGCAAAGAGAATGTATGAAGTTTGACAGAACTAATTTTTAAATTGAAAAGTAATCTCGATTAATTTTTGAGGAAATCTCCCGATAACTCCGAATATATAGTCCATGTAGATGGATTAAATGTCAAAAGCCCTGGTTCCTCTATATGGTATTTATTTAAAGGGTACTCTACTACATACTGTATGGGAATTTGAATGAAGTCCTCCGATTAAATGAAACTAATATAATTTTATAATTTACAATTTAATATTCGAACACTATCCAAAATGAAAATAATAACAGATAATAAATAAATATAGCAATGGAAAATATCCCATACAATATCCCGAAAATGGATAGGAGCTCACCAGCAAACGTCCTTGATCAATCTTTGAAAAATTAAAAGAACGGGCACTGCAATCGATCTACATAAATTTTTGTGGAGAAATATTAACTTTAAGAGGTTAAAAGGGTTTGGAGAATCTTTCAGTCAGCCCAGCCATTAAAGACGTTTACTTTTCAAGAAGGAAGAAGAAGAAGTAATGTTTTTGGATAGGCGATGATGGCAATATAACACACGTAGCTATAATTGTGTGCATCTTTAATCAAATTCCAATTATCGATATAAATAATAATTGTATGATAAATTGACAGCACGTTGTGATAATTGAATTAATATTTTAATACCTAAATCGCAGGTAAAGAGTTCTACAGCCGTCGATACGTCCAACAGGATTTTCGTATAAACATGTAGCAAAAAAATTAATTGTTACCAAAACTTTAAAGTGACGATAATATTGTCGAGTAATGGAGATTATCGTAAGGCTATGTCAATTCTATCACTTTAAAAGCGAAAGATTTTAACATTCTGAAATTCTATACAGCCTCAGAAATTGCAAACTGATTCAAGTCCTCTCTCATGTTGATCAGAACTATCCTCTGTGCATGGCTCAAATTGTATAATTATTTTATATTTCACAAACTTGTACATATTTATATAATATATACGAATTATATAAATATGTACTTATTCTGCAGCACTTTTGACCAAAATTTCGGTATTTTAAACCAAACATTTTTTGCAACTATCACGATAAGAGATTTAAGCGTACCTCGGTGAGGAGCTCTTATGTTAAAAGATTTTTGACATATATTTGCGTTTGCTAGAATACCAAATCTCTTAAAAAAAACTCCACAAAAGTTAAGAGGTCAGCTGACGTCTGACATCTCTCAACTCTTTACGTAAAATACCAATGTCTGCTAATGGGCTTTGACAGCCCAGTTAAGAGGAAAAGAGCTCTTATCTCTTATGTAGAATCGGGGGGATTGTCTAGATAAATCCCAACAAAGCTGTGCCGATCATGATGGAGCAAAACAAAATAAAGCTCCTTTGGATTATTAGCTACTGTTGAATGTGAAAATTTCTTCCAGAAGACAGGAATCATATGCCGAAAGCACAACCATTGCGAAGTGATTCTGAAATCTGCGAAAAATACTTGAGTTGTTAAAGGCCATTTATACCAACTGCAATTATCGAGTTCCGCAATATCAGACTACCCGTGTGATATAATTTTACAAGTTCGTCAAGGATCAATTTTAGAGTTCCGTACCCAAAGGTTAACAACGGGAACCCTATTACTAAGACTTCGCTGACGGTCCGTCACCAGGTTGTCTCTCATGAACCGTAATAGGTAGACAGAAAGTTGTCAGGATTTTACGTGAGCACCTGCTAAGAATGGCTTAATCTCACGGCATTCTTCATGCACAGATTGTAAAGATCAATCAGATTCCTCGTGTCGAAACAACGAGTACCAGTATGCCAAATAAGCATGACATGACATCAACTAATTGGTAGAAGCGAGACCTATCCCATCTCTGCCGATCTCAGGTCACGGCATCCTATACCACAGCCACTACGATGCTCCCATAAAGGGGCCATCCCAAGTTGAGGTGGATAAAACCTTGTTATCCAGGGCTCCTCTAACCCCGTAGTACCAAGTTAGCCAATGTCGGGCCGCCGATTTGGTATGGCTTTCGTAAAGCATGATCAACGGACCATGAATACTCCTAGTTTCAATCTTTCATGCTAGATATCTTTTTAAAACTGTACTGGTAACTCCGTTCGGGCCTAGATCTTATTAGCAGCGTCAAAAGAATCGTACTTGGCCTATACAGGTAATACAACCCTTATGTCGCTGTCAGAGGGGACCACGTGAAGGTTAAGATGTGCCCAATTCAGTCTGGATAGGCTTCGTGATTCACCATTTGGATCATATAGCTGACCATGCATACTAACCATATAAGCACTACTAACATACATACCTGATTTCCGTTATTCATCAACTTATTCATCATCTCACTCCTCGCACCACTATGTCTGAGATTTTATTATTCTGACTTACATGAGTACATAACTTCAATTGAATCGTGGGCCATCCGCCTAGCATCTACTACAGTACCCACACAGCCAAAAATCTCAATTTTTATCTCGCAGAAGCATGTGCCTATTTACACCCAACAATGCGTGCACATCATTCCAAATATAATGACTTCATCCATTATAGCGCTCCACGTGCTCACACTATTTTCCAGAAGGATATGCCAATGCTCAAAAACACCCATATAATCATACCACCATAAACAACAAACCAACAAATTTCATCTATCAAGTATGCATGCTTTCCTCTTATACAGCTTTCACCGTGTTCAGCATTGCGCTTCACAGACTACTCCCCCCCCCCCCCCCCTAATAGGTAGACAATTAAAATTTTCACAAACTGTGTATTTCTATTGGCGATATAAAAATATAAAAACAAATATATAAAAATTAAATTAAATTAAAAATTAATGGGAGCCCCCATCAGTGTTCCCAGATTCTTGCTAACGGAAGTTCCTCATTTTGGACATAAAAATCCCTTAAAATCCTCTAATTCCATATTTCAAAGAAATCTTTTAAAATACCTTAAGAATGGGTTTGTAAAGTGACATAATCAATTTTGAACCAACAGCATTTATTTCAGAACGAAATTATTACAATGTATAAATCTAAGGTAAATAAAAAATTAATAAGAATAAGTAAATAAATATTTTTTACATTTGTGGGACACTCATAATTTAAAAATTTTCTTAATGTATTTTTCTATTAGAATGTCTGTCTAGTTCAGATGTGCCACAAATTAGAACTTTAATACAATCCCATACGTTATTTGAAGATTTCAATGATAAACAAATTTCAAAACCGCAAACCTTGCATTTAGCTTTTGAATTCGGGGCTTATATTTATTTTCGTTTTCCAACCAGCAATCGGAAAACTTTTTGACATATTTTTTGTTTTCATTTTAAACTGTCTTATTTTTAATTTTTTTTAAGGTGTTAAAATTTTGGGATTTCCCATTTCCTTTAATCAAGAAATATGTCATATTTAATATCTAATGTTTCTTCCATTATTTACTATCTTTCTACTTTACTACTTTATTTCCAATACAAGATATTCCGCAAAATAGCCGCACTTGGCCGGTTATTTCGCTTCTTTTATTTCTAGTGGTCACTTGACAGAAAACCACGCGACATACGACAGGAATGGATAATTCATCGCGGTTCTGATGATGATGAATGACGATATATAGTGACTGGTAAGGCTACACCAGGAACAAACCAAATTAGAAAATCACGCAGCAAGCAAGAAAATATTCATATCCATATTAACTGTTTCCCAAGCGAATTAATTTCAGTATAAAAATGAAATATTTTTTATTGTTTCCAACAATATTGACTAATTTTATTCACAAAACAAAATTAAATATGTTATGATTAAGAGATACTTGAGATGGAATAAATATATCCCACGTCCTTTCGGATTTACTAAAAAATATAAGAATATTTTATTGTAATACTTCTGTACTTGTATAAACTTCTCTACTTGTAAATTAATTTATAAGGTAAGTGAATACAATATGCCCACCCTAAGGTATTTTGTTTTTTAACCATAGATAATGAAGAAATAAGAAATCGCAATTATATATCATAATAAAGTACAGCAGGATTAAAACCAAATAATAATAATAATAATTGTTGCGGAAAATTATTTTGAAATATTTTTTACCTAATTTTGAAAAAAATGTGTAAATGGCCATATTACCAACACGATATTGGTAATATGGCGATAATACGAAAAGGTCTGAAATTATAAAAAAAAGTGATCTCTTGCAAGTGAAATATTTATTTTGAATATAAGTAGTAATTAGTAAAGAGTTTACATGCTGACAATACGAGCATAACGTGCTAGCAATTTGCCCATAGGGTGTTGCCAACTCCGCATGGTGGGCATATTGCAGCACATGAAGTAAAAATTAAGTAAGGCTTTGTTTTTATCTAATGTTTTACTGCAAATCAAAAATTTTTTCCACAATCTAAGGTTCAATACCGATGTATTGAATACAAGACATTCCAAGACAATAGCACAATTTTCTCTGACACTACTCGCTTTGCGTCACCTACTAATCCGATTTACAGTGGCATAATTGTAATCTATGCGTATGACATTTTCCGTCATATTTCGTGAAATAACCAAACTACGGCCAACACGCGCATATTGTATTCACATACCTTATTAGTAAAAAATTAAACATTTATTATAACATAGCATTAAGGCCTGGAAAGCAATGGCACATCGCAGAATGTACAAGTATATCGGATCCTTTTCTCTGCACTTTTTTTATTCCATAATATCAAAGAAACATAAAGTATGTTCTATATGTCTTTATGTTTCTTTGATTATATGCACCTCCGATAATTTTTTTTTAATTTGAAGTGACATGTGCTTACCAACTTTTGCCATTCTTACGTCGACTGGAACTGGATTTATGCTTTGAATAATTAGCGTACCTAAAATCTTTTAAATTTGGCTCGAAAACCAAATCATTATTATATATACTAATGAAGTGTTTTTTTCCTTCATTAGAGCACTAATGAGGAAAAATGTACTAAAACTGAATATATTTTGTAATATAATATATATCTGGAGCTGTGCAAAGCAAAAACCATAATATCAAAATACTTTATAATACAATATTTGTACATTTTCAAATCATTAAATTGAAAAATAAAAACTAAGTTTATCGTGTCGATTCTATCCATTTAACTTCTTCTCTGTCATAAGTATATCAATAGCAGTTTGACAGCACAACTTAATCAAGAAATGGCTGTGTGCCTCAGCAGTTGCAATGCGTCATTCGTTACTTATTCATTAGGAGCGCTATGTGTCTACAACTTCTTGAAATAAGTTATTTCAACAAATTTCAATGCAGTTTACGCTTCTTTAGTTAATCTGCTACCCATTTAACATTTAACGTAACTATGCATGTAACATTATACATATGTAATGCGGCATATGATAGATTTGTTAGGTTTGGATAACTTTATATTTAATAGGCTTTATTTACCTTCACTTTCAATATTTGTTTGTTCGTTTCAAATTTCGCCAAGGATTTTTCAACTATTTATTTCTATTTTACCAGCCATTTTACATATAAAAAATTCGAAATGAAAGAGTTTGACGAGTAGAATACCATAAGCTGTGTGACGTCATTCTTAGTCCAATGTGGCGGATGCATGGCGGATTACCTTTTTCTGACAACCTCCTTGACGTGGGTATCGAATGAAAGGGTTTGACGAATAGAATACGATAAGCATGTGGCGCCATTCTAAATAAAATATGACGGACAACTCAAGATGGTTGATGAGAAGTTTGCATCCTTTGTACATAAATATGAACTCAAACTATATTATTTATTATTTGAACACATTTATTTAAATACATTTCAAACACTTAGTATTAAACTACAACACATACGCAAGCCCTAAACTCGACCTCCTGTTTAGAAAAATCGTAATAAAAATTTAAAAATAAAATATTAGCTGTGTTACTTTTGGGTTGCGTAAAGTACTTCCAAGTATTTCTGTCTACTCTCAACTACACTGTAAAAAATAATTGTACTATTCCTTAAATTTAAAATACACTTTTCCCTAAAAATAAAAGTAATTTTCTTTGATGTAAAGAGAAAATCAGTTTAATTTCCCCAAATTAATGGAACATTCAATGAATTTAGGTATTTGGCACCAGTAAACATATAAAGTACGTAAAATTCCCTAAATTTCAAGCTCTCTTGGATATAAGGAAGATAACATTCAATAAATAAGGTATTATGCTACATTTTTTATGGAAATATATTTTCGTTTATATAATTCACACATTGTTCATATTTTCGTTTTTGAATACTTTATTTGAGCGTGCCCAGCGCACCAACATAGCTTCCGTACTACTTAGTAGTATGGGTCATAAGAAATGAGGGGGAGGTATCACATATGGTGGAGTGTGGTGCTATCACCTATTCCCTGCATTTTCGGGAAGAGTCCCTACACTTTCGGGAAAAACAACAACAAAATTTAAATTTCCTACATTTTAGAGAAAAATTAAAAAAACATTTTAAATTCCCTACATTTTAGGGAGTATTCCCTAAATTTTACGGGAAAAATCAAAACTTTCCTACATTTGAGTGAGAAAACCTAGCTATATTTTAGGGATAATACTCTAATCTACGTTTTCCAAGGTGGAGCTTTACCTAATCTTATCGACAAATACCTAACCTTTGTGGCACAAATTGTTGCCACTCACCTTAGGGTATTGTTTTTAGGGTTCCGTACCCAAAGGTTAACAACGGGATCCCTATTAGTAAGACTTCACTGTCCGTCCGTCCGTCACCAGGTTGTATCTCATTAACCGTGACAGGTAGACAGTTGTATTTCTATTGGCGCTATAACAACAAGTAATAAAAATAAAATAAAATAAAAAATTAAAAGGGGCCCCCATACAAGAAACGTGATTTTTTCTTCGTTTTATTGTCATTCATTATTATTATCATAAGTAGGTATTTTATTTTTGCAAATGATGGCTACTCTCATTTGAAAAAATAAGTAAAAAGTACATAGTGTTAAGTTTTGTACGATGGAACGGAACCCTTCGTCCGCGAGTCCGACTCCCACTTTGCCGGTCTTTTACTATGTATTCATGCTCTTGTCCCCAAGTAGATGAGCTGAGTAGTATCGCAAGAATTGTCGGCTAGGTGGATTTAAATGCTTAGTGGTTATTGAAATGCCAGATAGGATGAAATTTGACAGGAAATTTGTGAAGAATATGGTATATCTGGAATATTGAATTTTAAATAAAGAACAATAGCACGCAACAATAATTTCGATGTGAGGACGTCACTGCTCTTGGTTTTCGTATCCTTGGAGCTATCTAAATAATTTATAAGCTTCATTTTCTCCTCTATAGTAATATGGATTATATTCGAACCAGTCAAATTATACATTATACAAAATATTCAGTTAAATTAACGAATCTTTTGGACTCACTATTTTTCTATTTTTAAAAAGTTGCTTTAAGAAAGTTGAATACAGTTCATTTAAGACCAGAATTGAGTTAAATGAATTACGAAATTTTTTATTAGTTAACGCGAAACGGTTTTAAATATATTAAATGATTAAAACTTTTTTGAAGGATTTTCTTTGCAATTTTATTATTATCACATCATATAGTGTCCTTCGTTTGAGTTGCGATCAATCCTACGAATTATAAATATTCGCGTAAAAGAGAACCGTGCGCTGTTTAGCATAAAAAGTTCAATTAGGTAACCTTCTACAGTTATATTTACCAATTGGAGACCGAACAGTAGATCCATTTTCAAGATACCTGCAATACCGGCAATGACAGGCATTACCTCTCTTTCTCTTTGCCAGACTATGAGAAGTACAATTCCAACTTCACAGAATTCCCGAGGTTAGTAACACCAAATACTATTTTGGTTTTGAGAATAGAAAGTAGCATAATAATTGTTTGTATATCGCTCAAAAGAAATTCACCACAGTTTTTTTTTAGTATTTTTATTTAAGTAACAAAAAAGTGAAGAATAAGTAATAAATAGTTATAGTCGTCATAATTAATATTTCTAATAACAAAATTTCATATTATCAAGTCAGTAGTTATTTTGTTGTGACACTTATTTGATGTTTTCCAGGTAGGAAGTATATTTCACTCTGCTCATACAATGTTTCTCAAGCGGGATTTCCCCTGCCTACATATTAAAGAACAGAAAAATAGTAGTTACATATGTGAAACTTTATAGGTTTTGTAGATGGCGTAATGGAATTTAAACAATTCCAAACATGTGGAAGAGATAATGAACTATTTTTATTCGTTACTTGATGAAGACCAAATATCTAATGTTGATGCCGATTAGGTGTCTTAGCAGCAATTTCAAGGTTGTATAATTTCGAAATTCTGATTCTAATGAAATACCTCTTGGAGAATTTTTTTTTCTGATGACATCGAGTCGAGCCCATGGTAGATTTAGGATTGACTCCATTCCTAGGTTTAGATTGCTAATACAGTCTGTTACCTTTCTGGGACTTTGGCTCCACACGCCGTTTGGAGGAAGAAAAACATGTTCGGAGTAGGTGCTTCGAGGTTTCATGAGCATCCTAGGCAATGGCCTGAGAAGAGCTCTGTAATGATTTTGAGCTCTTTTCTTCTAAATAACAGGAATGCTTTTATGTTTGCGCGAGAGGTGTCAATAAACTTTTTTGCCTAATCCAAGGGATTATTGTTTGTTCTCCTAGCTACTTAGAGTAGCTCTGAAATAACATGTCAAAGTGCAGCAAAATGGCTCTGGTACGACAAAGGGAGTTTTTGAACCTCATTTTGGCTAGGTCTTCAGAAATTGCATTGCCTTTATGGGCCTCATATCCAGGCACCTACATATAGATAACTTTTTTCTACTTGATAAGTTTTTAGGGGTTTCCAGATACTCCCAGACTATTCTTTACTTAATTGTGCAGGACTTTAAGGTCCTTAGAGCGGCTTGACAATCCGGGTTGAGCCATTTATGGCTCTTTTAATATAGGAATTGGCTCATCTATGGCCAGTAGCTCGGTTTGGAATACGGTAGGTGTAGAACCCGTGGTAACTTATGACAATCCGGTAGTTGATGTGTGTCCAAATGACGAAATCGATAACAGTGATGACTTGGAATGGGGCACTTAACCATAATTATAGTAAAGTGAAAGATAAGGGTAAATTTTGTTAAGATATTTACGAGTATATTAGAATACCCTAATCTGTTTATTTTTAACAACACGTATCAGGCCGGCCTTAGCCTGTTGTTTCGTTAGCCTTAAAACGATAGTAAACCGATGATGCCTTAAGTTTCTATTGGTTTATACTTTCCTCTCTTATAACTTACCTTCCACTCGTACTTGCGGAAAGACTCACAACGATATAGTGCAGGAACACTTTATCCGAAGTCGCATAAATTGGTTAGCGTTAAATTTAGAAAACGCTGTCACATGAAAGAATGTCATACATATATATATATATATATAGTATAGGTATACTCACCTCGAAGGAATATAGACGAATATTTGTATCTAGAATAAGTTTTGGGTATATTGAAAAGCTCAGGTATGAACAGTTTGCCAGTATATTTCAAGGTATATTTGCACACCTCATGTGCCAGGATGTGAGTTTTTTCCGAAAATAGTTCCCATTTTATACAGAAAATTAGAACGAAATATTAAAAATTTCCATATTATTGCCTAGGTAAAAATAAGGTAGATTTAATGAGAATTTAGCAATCTAATATGACCCTCAGAGACTTTATGACATCCTGGGTTTAAAAAAAATTGTTTTTACCCCGCAAACTACTCTTCCTTTAAAGTAAAAGTCTTCAGAAATTTCATCCGTCAAAAACTAATATTACTTGAAGTTCACACAGAAATCACCGAACCAACGCCCATCATTAAATTATCAACAAAAATCAATTTAGAAAAACGAAAACAATTTAAAATAAATACTTTGACCAGGTGCGATCCATACTAATAAATCAAACTGTTACGGACGTCAACCTACATAAAACTGCTTCACACTGACTTACGTTCAAAAATGGAGACTTTCTCATAAACGTTATTAAGAGCGATAGCCACAGCTACAAAGTAAATACGATGCCGAAAAGTTCATACTGGTAAGTACTGCAACACAATCGTATACAACGAAGATTTTTTTTACCAACTATTATGAATTAACACACTTTACACGACAGTCGCTGAAAGTTATCGATTTGAGCTGAATGCTTATCCGTTGGATGCTATTCATCTAAATTCCTCGAAGCAGCTGATATGTTGATGGCTTATTTACATGCAACAAATCGCTGCCTCCATAGCTCGCCGTTTAGATGCCACGCACCGAAATAACCATTGTGTGGGATTTGAATAAATTTATTGTTGTTACCTGAGTGGACACGGCTAAACTGTATAAAAAAAATTTAGGAGAAGAATAATGTTCAAGGTGATCTAAAAGAACAACAAATAATTAGAACAATCTCCCAAAAAATATCGGAACCACCCAGAAATCACTGGTAATCAAACATCGATCAAGCCATGATCAATGGATGTCAGGTCATACCTCCTAGCACCATCACATCCTATTCAGCTCCAGGTTTGGATCACCTCAAGTCCATTTAAATGGATCTCCTCCAACGGGCCCCCATCAGTCCCACTGCGTTGATATTCTCTGCATCTGTACTGCATATGTTTCGTGATTCTCTTCCAATCGTTCTCCTCTTCAATACTTCTCTGGGATGTTCTCTTCGCCCCAACGAAATCGTCTAGAAGAAATTCCTCGACTTGGGTGGTCTCCGGCATCACTTTATTACAAAACATCTTGCGGTACTCACTTACAAGATCGTTCGCCATCCGCCTAACTACACGGTTAATTTTAATGTCTATATATGAGCACACGATAATTCATTTTGCCCGTTACCCGTCCTAACCCGGCTCCATCACGTACATATAAGCTCATCGCGATTTGCAACAGTGCGACCGTGCTGCATTGCAGTAGTCTGTTTCTTTTTACGAAGTGATCTTTGCAGCGTGATCGGGCGGATGGAACAGCCAGAACAGCACAGACTAAAATCATACCAGAGGAATTTTTCACTCAAAGAACGAGTGAGTGGTTCAAAAGGGCTTTCCTTATTGCATTAGGAGATGGAAAGAAACGAAGAGTTAAGATTACAATTACGGGAAGGGTTAAGTACATGATCAGTTTTAATGATCGTATTCGCTGTTTCCAGGGAAAAATTTTAATTATATTCCTCATTTTATTGTGAGGATACTGGCTGGGGTAATTGGAGGGGTTCATTTTTCTTGTAGCATCTAAGGTGTTTTCGAACATTGCAGCGAAGGTATAATTTTATCGCCAACATCTTTGACTATATTGCTATAGGCATTTATTTCTTTAACAGAGATATAAGGCTTAGCATAGCACTGACAAAATCCAGTAGTCGAATCGCATGCAAGAGGATGGCTAAACAAAAGTTTAGTTTGTCCCCGATGCTTTTCTTTCCTGCTCAGTTAATAAGAATAAGAAAGTGTAGGTTTTAGTTTGAGTGAAATAATGCAAATCATGGACTCTTGGAATAAATAAGATAAGAGAAGCTTTCTCCAGATGAATTTGTACAATGCGCAAATTTTTGAAGTTGAGTGAACTATTTATGACTTTGTTGCTTCTTATATGTACCTATGTATGCAAAATTATTTCTTAATCCTTATAAAAGGTTCTTATTTCTAATGTTAAACTGCGAGAAGCATAAATTTGTATGTTATAATTTGACGGATTTTTGGGCTTTATTTTAAGGAAAAAGACCTATCATTTTGTTGTCAAATATATAATTTTTAATTCATTTGATCGATATTTCGAGTCCAAGTTAAAGCTGAAAGTATCCGGATAATTTGCTATCCGGATTATCCGAGAAAATTAGGATCCGATTCCTCAAATCCGGGTATCCAGATAATCCGGAGCCTAGTATCCGACTCCCAGCTATCCAGATCCGAATCAAAACTATCCGTATTCGGAACCGAACTATCCGGATCCAGACTAAGCAAAAAAAGTTTATAATTTCATCCTATTGCATCGTTTCATTGGGAAAATATAAATTTCATGATATGAAACAATGCAATTTTCAAGCTTTTTGCTTATTCTGTATTCGGATAGTTCAGATCCGGATCTCAGGAAACGGATAGTTTGCAGACCCGGGTATCCGTATATCCGGATATTAGCAAATCTGGATCCAATTTTCAGCTCTAGTTCAAGTACGACCCTTCTTCAGGAGCTCTATATAAATAATGCACATATCTTCAACTTTCACAAATAAACAAAATGGAAAACAGATTAAAATAAAATATAAATACATTGTTAATAAATTAAAATAGAACAAGAGATAACTACTGAACAAATTAAAACCATATAGTGATAGTCATTTATAAAAATACTTTGCTGTCAACAACTGCCCACTTACATACTGTCCTCGTAGCAAGTTAATTGTCTTTTGTTCTAAGTCTATTTTAATTTATCAACAATGTATTTTTATTTTATTGTAATCTGTATTACACTTTGTTTATTTATCACTTATGAGTATTATTTAAAAAAATGCACACATTTATACGCGTAGGCCAAAAAGGTATTTAAAATATTTTTACCAATTTTACAACCTTGTGCAATTTTTATAAAGATATCTTAAAGGAGGGCCGCACTTGAACCTAACTACAGAACGCGTTGATCTAGTAAACTGATATTTTTTACATAGTAATTTATAGAAACCGTAAGATCAAGTTCGTTGATGAGAAAAATCGGGTATCTCCTTCGTAGTGTTGTTATACAAATATTTAAATTTTCACTATATATTCGGACACTGCTAGAACATTTTTTGAGCTTGAAAGTTGACAATTGGTACTCGCTGTTAATAATATTTGTAGAAATTGCGCGATTGTTTCCCAAAAGTTTCTATACTAAAATACGTGCAGTTATCTAGAGTGTTGCCAAAATTTGACTATAACTTATTTCTTACGTTATCTTATCCGACTTCAGGAAGATGTCGAAGTAGTTTGGTTGAAATCAGTCGAAAAGTTGGTGCTTTTCCATTTTCAAAAGTTGGAAAACATTTTTTTACCAATAAACTGATATATGTATCTCTAAAATCGTGCTTTACATATGCAAAAAGACAATTATTTTCCCATTTTATTAAAACTTCTTAGAATATATAACAACTGTAATACGTATTTACTTTCAAGGTAGATAAAAATGCTATTGAAAGAAAATCGATTTATCCTCACCGAAAAGAAATCCTGAGTCCTAGTGAAATATCAAAAATATGTTTTTCCACTAGAAAATATTCTACCAATGATTTGCTGGAAAATATCTCATGAATTGACATGTAATAAGAATGGATTGAGCATTCTTGCTTCAAAATAGAACTACCTTTAGGTAGTTTGTTAAAACTCATTCCCCGCACACAATATTTTGAAATAGTCGCAAAACTCCCATATCTCCCTCATAACAACACAACATAGGAAATTAGTATGAAAAGCAAATAGTTTACAACGTGATATTTCTTTAATTAATATTACATACGAATTTTGGCACTGCTGACAAATATTTTCTACGCTGAAATAAATGCTAAACAAAAATCGGGCATGCAGATATTAACACTGCTATAACTGTCTGACTTTTTATACCCTAGATGAAATCTATCAAAGAAACATAAAGACATCTCTTTATGTTTCTTTGATACTATGTAAGTTTCTCATTCCATTTGTAATGCATAGAAATAATGATTATAGAGCAAAATGGATTGGGAACCTACGCATAATATTAAAAGTTATCTTGAATTTTACATGTCTATCTGTCTGTCTGCCTTTCTCGAGAACGCGTCCACTTAAAGAGCTGAAATTTTGTATACGGACTGTTTTTTTTTTAAAAGAACAGTAAAAGTACCTAAGTTTGAAAATGGGACGAACGGAGAAACTCCATCCTAGAGTTGCCATATAAAAATTTTGTTATTCGCTATACCTTTGGACACTGTATGTGGAACCCGTCAACGAAGAAACCTGAAGTTTTGTACACAGTGTTTTCATCAAAATAGTAAATGAAATTTAAAAAGTGGGATATATCTGGCATTCCCTTTATGGTGTTGCCGTATAAAAATTTAGGATGTTTATGTATACTTCAGAAGACTCCAGACTCTCGATTAAATTAAAGCTCTTATTCAAAACAATATATTACTACAATTTTTCATTATTACAAAGTATAAATCACCTGTAATCACGTTTCTAATTACAAAATCAGTAAAACAACACCGGATTTATTTTCGTAAATTGAGAAATGTCAGAAATGAAGCAGAAATGTCGATCTGATGCAAAATAGTCTCTCAGCCCTCTTGTAATTTCCATATCCGTGACTACAAAAAAATTGCGTATCAAACATACATGAATTTTACACAGCCTAGCCTATCTTTTTGCTATATAATCTAAGGTTATCTCAAACAAATTTAACGCTAGAATTTTTGACTATTTACTCCGCTATGTTAAGCCCTATCTAATAAACGTGTTCTAAAATGAAATCATATGCATGTTCAGTATTAGGTGACATGAGTAGAGAACATAATCTTCTCTCAGTAATCGATCATATCCTGCAACAAATAACACCTATAAAATCATGAAATGTCTATTTAACTTAGAATAAAATATATTAAATAAAGTTGTTAAGAGTTTAAATATATTTGCTAAAATTTTAAGACTTTAATGGGTGAAACACATTTGTTATGTGGCCTACATAAAAAATGATTCATGAGAAGCCTATGCAATCACAAAGTCAAGGTTGTGTAGAAAGTTGTAATTAAGATAGTTAAAGACTAGCAGCAGTAATCAATGATTCGACGGAATACACTTTGGGTGTTACGCGACCCTGTCGTGCGTTCTAATTCCCCAGCTAGCAATGGAGAAAGGGGTGGATTTTCACAATTCCTTTAAATTTAACTAAATATGACCAAAATACCTGTTGGCGCCACGCGGTTTTCGAGTCCACGAACTCGAAGAAAAGAAGACGATTCAAGACGTAATAACTTTAATAAAAATTGAAATTAAAGCAAAGGAAATAACTGCGATCACTTAATGAATTCAACTTAAATCTAAACTTTTTATTGAAAATGATTTAAAAATGAAAATTCAAAGATGTTTTTTTAATTTCTCTGGTTTGCGGAGCGGGACTGGCACAAATTTGAACTAAATTAAATAAATATTTAACATAAGCTTTTTGAAGTTAGTAAGCAGAAAATAACGGTTTCCGATTTTTATAATTCTGCTTATTTTTGTGAAAATTTGATGCAATAGATTGCTTTCTTAATGGGTAAAATGCAGATAAAACAAATTATTGCGTCGAATTGTCGTAGATATAAGTAGAACTTTAAAAATCGGAAACCGTTATTTTCTGCTTACTAACTTCAAAAAGCTGATGTTAAAAATTTATTTAATGTGGTTCAAATTTGTGGCAGCCCCGCTCCGCAAACCAGAGAAATTTAAAAAAAAATCATTGAATTTTCATTTTTAAATAATTTCTTCTTATATCTACGACAATTCGACGCAATAATTTGTTTTACCTGCATTTTACCCTGCAATCTATTGCATCAAATTTTCACAAAAATAAGTAGAATTTAAAAAATCGGAAACCGTTATTTTCTCCTTATTAACTTCAATAAGCCTATAATAAAAATTTATTTAATTTAGTTCAAATTTGAGGCAGCCCCGCTCCGCAAACCCGAGAAATTAAAATAAAATCTTTGAATTTTCATTTTAAAATCATTTTCAATAGAAATTGGGGGACAAATTTAAAAATTATAAAACGTTAATAAAGTTTTCTAATTTTTAAAGGGACTCTGAAAAATCTTGCCCTCAGAGTCAATCTGCGCCTTCAACTATATATATATAGGTAAGTGACGTAAGGGTCCCTTCAAATTTGAGGCAGTCCCCCTCCGTACACCAGAGAAATTAAAAAAACATCATTGAATTTTCATTTCTAAATCATTTTCAATAAAAATTGGGGGACAAATTTAAAAATTAGGAAACGTTAATTTGTTGCCTTAAGTAAATATTCCATTAATCAATTTGCGATTTACTCAAAAACTTAACGCCACGCACATCTTGCTAACTGTGCACCGAGTTGTCCCAATTATGCCATAGACCCAGCCTTAATCCACTTTTTCTCGTTTCACCCTTTCTTTTTACTCCAAAAAAAACCTTGTTCCTTGCTCGGTACGCGTACTGATCACTCGATCACCTCACTTAAAAAACCCAAAGTCGGGAACTGTCTGTCTCGCCTGCCAAAGCGGTTTTTTTTTTGAAAATGACCACTATTTGGAATTTCAGGCCCATATTTCCAATAGATTTCCCAATTGAGACAACCGTTTCCAGTCGGTTGAAAATTTTTAAAAATAATTTTTTGTCTATGATTTATATTTTGTTTGATAACTATCTGAAAATTTGAATTTCGACTCTAACGTGGAAAATTTTTTATCTAATTTTCCCTTTTAACAGGAGTCTCAAATCACTTAGATTTTCTTGTTTGCCTTTCCCGTGGGGTTAAATATTTTCTCTTTTTAAGCTTTCGGTTACACACAGCCCAATTCGTATCCTTGTCTTCTCCGGAAAATGAAAACCAGTAGGAAAATCGGTCGTTTTCTTGTCGGTGTTGAGGTTAGGTTGTGTTTTTTTTTTCTCATGTGAATCGAGGAGAAAGCTGGACCAAGTAAATATATTTTTAATTAACTAAATTTTAATAAGTATACTGCATTTTTATCGTAGATAATTTAGTGCTCCCATCATCTTTACACTGTAAGTATTTTTCCTTAATTCTAAACAATTTTCAGTCCATTAAATTTTCTTTTCTATTTCAATAATTTAATTTACTTCCAGGTATGTACATATTTCGCTCATTGGATAATGCTTGATGGTATTTGAAGCTATTTCGTCTTCCAGGTATTGGGAATAAAGGCCGTGAGAATATATTTATGGTATCCTAGTATAGGCCAAATAGGATGATGCCCTCAAGAACAAATCGGAGTTGTAACTACACATATATATTCTGTTCCGCAAATGATGCCCCAGGAACTAATCTCGGTTAAGAAAAATAGCCCGCTTTATATGATCCGTGAGTATTTGTTAATTCTGTCATTTACGCCTGATCATCTGAAATAAATAAATTATTTGCAGAATTATTTCTATTAATGAGGTATGAGGACATCCACATAACAAAACAAAGGTATAAATATAAGTGCTGACGATATTTTCCTTGGTACGTTCGCTATTATACCAGGTCATTACATCCCCTTAATTCTGGATGAGCTTTTAACATGGGCAACTAATGAAAATAGAGCGCATGATATTGGTGTAAACTGCAGCCCTTACGAATCCATGCATGGAGCAAAGCTGAAAGTTGGCCTAAAAACTTAGGTGTATACCTGAGGAGGCAGTGACCAACATTTATACAAAACGAAAGAAGATTCAGACACTCATTTTAACAGTAACAACAATTAAGAAAGTTAAATTTATTCAAACTCTGAATGATTGGGTGATATTCAAAATAATATTACAAAGGCATCCTTGATAACGACATCCTCACCAAGTAATGTAACATATAGATTTCAAGCACTTATGCCGTCTTCGACTGACAAAAAAATAACCTCGCTGAGTTTCGCAATTTCTGGAAACCAAAGCGGTATCAGTATCGTAGAGCCTATGAATAGTGCAGACAATAGCTCCATTTTTAACTCAAAAAGTGCAGAAAAAATAAAAATTGAATTAATATCGAAGAAAATTTCTCGTCTAACAGACTGAATTTATTGAAATTTCAATAAATTTAAAAAATGCATTTAAGTGCAAAAAATGATAGAAATTTTCGACCCAGCGATCAGAGAGGTCTCATCAGTATGGTTATCTCAGATCGCCTATCATAGACGTTCAATGATGGAGGTCACACCAATTGCCTATATAAATACATTTTATAAATCACAATCTTTAGGTTTTAGATTAGCATCGAAAATAATATACTCTTGTTTAAGTAAGATACAGATACACCACCTGTAGAAATGAACACGATTTTCGGCTGGGTCCTAGTAGTACTACCAACACAAACGAGGAGAAGGTAACAATGTACACAACTGCGATTACTGATGTCGATTTAGATGCACAACCTATGCGATTTTAAGAGCTAGAAGAATTCCCAAAACAAACTATTCTCAACCAAGAGGATGAAGAGTGTAGAAAAACATTTCAAACTACACATCATGAAGCTCATGCACTAGGAAAATCACGCCCTACATAGTCATAACAGAAGCAAGAGGTTTGGCCAAGGTCGAATTACATTAAAGAACATATGGAGTTAGAAGCAAAACAACCAACTCTAACTACCTTCCTAAGTAAGTTTACTGATGACATTCCTGTAAGGTACTCCTCTCTTTCAGGGTTAATTCGAATAATAGCAACAGTTCAATGATTTATATACAATTGTCGAAATCCTCGAAACGCTTGAATCTTTTTAACAGCACTAGATGGAATGCTGCTGAAACAAGAATTCTGCAGCTATCACATCAAATACCTTTCCAGGAAGACTATCATCATCCAATGCGCAAAGAACTATTGTCTCGTAATAGTAGTCTGCTTAAACTAACTAAGTCCAATTATAGGCTCTAGTGGCTTGATAGTGGTAGGTTGGAGGTTGACTAATGCTATGTTATCATATACGCAAAAACATCCAATTATTCTGCCACAGTGTAATCACGTGACATTACTTTTGATTGATAAGATTCATTCAAAGACTTTGCATGGTGAACCATCTCTAGTCGTAAGTACAAGTAGTGAAAAGTATAAAATATATTTATAAATATGTTAGGTACATGTGCCAAACAACGTAATACAACTCAAAAGATGAGAAATCTGCCTGCACCCCAAGTAAATGTAACTAAGCCATTAAGTATGAAGGACCTGTAACTTTGAAGGTCTCTTCGCTTCGAATTGCCAAAAAAAGCCTACCTTTTCCTGTTTATTTGTATGGCTTCCAGGCCAAGTCATAAAGAGTTGGTGTTAAATCTTACTTCAGAGGCCTTTATTGCTGCATTGAAGAGATTCGTATCCAGACGAGGCTTATGCAGCATTTATTCCGACTCTAACATTAATTTTATCGGAGGCGAGTCATTGTTAGAAAAGGATCTTGCTCGAGCCATCAACCAATCATTGCCTGAAGCTTCTCAGCATCTATCGTTACAGCGGCTCATAGCAAAGATATGTCGCTTGTCCTTAGAAGATACAAACCAGCCAGGTGGTAACAATCCAAGATTGCAATCAGAAATATGTTTGTGTGTTTATGTAATTTGTCATTTATGTCGTTTGGTGATGTTCCCTCGTACATTCAAATTACTGATTCAGTAATAATTCAGATGTTTAATTTCGAGAGTCATAATGAAGATGTCCTGTGCATGCTTGAGGACATTCACTTCTCTCCTCCCAGGAGTCCTATGGTGTATCTATTCGTGGAACCTGGTTGTGATCTGTTGACTGGGTTACCGAAACCATGGCACCACGATGTTCCGTCCATATGACATTATTACAAGGCGTTCATTCCAAAGAGCAGCGTGGATCCAGGTAGCAGGTTTCATCAACGTATGTCACCACTTCACATAAAAACATCTGCTCCAGCTCAACCAGTGTTAATCAGTGGGAGGCAATTGAACTCACTCAAGCATTTGAAGCCTACAACAACCACTGACGAGCTCAGATTGCGTGCTGGATCGATATCTATCTACAGCGACACATTTTAGAACGTATAGATATCGAAGCCATACGAAAGGTAAAGCGCAAATCAACCACAATAAATCTTCCCGATCGATACCAGGTATTTCTCCATGCAGGAGCCCATGGGAAGATCACGTTCAATCGATGACACAAACGTGGTATAACAAAGTAAAGAAACGGTTGAATGCAGGCATTCAACGAGGGGAGGGGGGGGGGAGATAATGTTTAGCGATGAACAATGCTGAAAGAAAAACAAAAACTATCAATAAAATCAAACGAATTTAAAGAACTTAACTTAAAGAAATCCAGGGAAGTCGACTGGCATACCATTTCCTCCCACTTAGAATTGGTACCAACGTACCTATATGTACATATACATATTTAAACAGCTGAATTATACAGAAAAAAAAATGAATTAGAAAAATTTAATTGATAGTAAATACGTATAGAATTAGAAACACTAACTGAATTCACAAGAAAAGATGTACAAAATATCCAATTTCCCTAAAAAAATTAATGTAAACAAAGTGTATGGAAAGCAACAACAATACTATGCGAAATGGAATTTCGTTAATAATTAGTTCAATTTCAATTTCCGTCACTTGAAATAGAAACTATGACAAAACACTTTCGTCTTTTTTACGGTACACACATCGTCTGTATCGAGTCTGTTCAGCGAAACTTCCTGCGCTTTGCTCTTACACACCTACCCTGGAATAATTCATTGATTCTTCCACCCTATGATGATCGATTGCAACTTTGGATATGCACTCGCTGGAAAAACATCGAATGGTTGCCGTTATTACTTTTATGCATCAACTCCTAAACGCGAATTGATTCTCCATTGTTACTGGATCTCTTTCTGTGATAGTAGGCACACTTTGAGAAGTCTACTTCTATTGAATGCTAATTCTTCTAGGTCTAACTTTGGTATATATGAACCTATTAATCGCATGTGCATTACCGTTAATAATTTGGCTAAATATTATGTTCCTGAAGATTCTAAGCATGTTTTAAAAATCATATAAATAATATTTAATCTTTTTAGTTAGATTTAATTTTGTTTTTTATCTGTTTGCTCTATGTTGTACTGCATGTCATTTCATCCGGTGCTTGAGTTATGTTTAGTCTAACATACTAATACTTACACCGACTAAGTGATAAAACGGATGTATTGTTGACCGTTTATTTATTAAACGTGTCACTACAGCGAGCTTGTGTTAAGATGGTTCTGATAGTCAATCTACAATTTCAAGGAAAACTACACATAAATTTTCACCTTTGACAGTTGTCGCAAGGGAAAGTAATTTACTCAAATATCGAGTTTTCAAAATCAAAGATCATGAGTTATTGGAACAATTTTTTACACAAAAACAGCTTCCCGCGATGATTTTCCGTTAAAATCAACAAAAGAAAATCTCACATGAAGACGGGTTATGATTACATAAATTTCCTAATAAACGAGATATTTTACAATTGAATACACACATACACTAAGTAATGATCACAACTTACCTTTCTCTCACCCAAGAAAACACACGTGAAACTCGTGACCGCGGAAGCGTGAACGAAATTGAAAACACCTGGGAACTGTCAGAATTCATGTACTGGCAACATTATGGCATATCAATTGATGGTATTTTTTAACGAAAAGTACGATGGCGGTTTTAAAAAAGTGCTAAAATATCTCAATTAAAAAATATTTAATAATTTATGATTTTTCATATAACCAAAGAAAAGAAAAGAAATCGCAAATGGAAGCGAAAAAAATACGTTTCACATCGAATTCTCACAATATGGACGACAAGAACTTACAAGCGATTTTCAGGTGGAGGTAAATTATATGCATAGCGTACAAATTGGTGATAGATTTCTTGTGTTAAAGTGAATAAGATTTTTGATTAATAAAAGTGACTGAATTTAATTCCTTAATTTTATTAGTGTTTTTGTGATAAATCAATTTTATTGCATTGTTGTAAATTTTATTTACATAGTGAATTCTTAGTACATAGTTAAAGCATTCCTGTTAGAAACAATTAGTTTACCAATAGTTTCAAGTGGTATTAATAATGACTTAACGTTACCTGTATAGAACAAATTCAAGCCAGTTATTCCTATACTTCTCAGTTGAGTTAACTAGAAAATACCTGCGAATTGTTCTTTATTTAGCTTCAATTTTTGTAACTGCATTACTAGTTGAATTACATAGTCATAGAAATATCTGTTAGATTTACCGCATAGATAAGTACCCAGCTGTGAAGTATTGTGCTTAAGATATGCTACAATTGAATTTTTTTTTATTATTAAATCGAATATAAATCTATTTATACTTGTTCTGAATTTATCATAACGCTACACCAATAAAACTCACCAAAGGTAGTACTATTACATGTGACTTGTGAACGGTTCTACAGAAACTGTTCCGTTATGCACGTGCTACATGCACTACGTTGTTAAAAAGAAAACAAAGGGTTTCACATCAGCTTATTATACCAGCATACTGGGCGACATTCCGTTCATAACAGTTTGTTACAGTTCCAGAAACCTTTCCATCCAGGAACCATATTCCTTACATACAAAACATGATGTGAAGTTCAGTTAAAGTGTGATGAAGAAAACACGCTAGTTTTTTCAGAAAACACGTTGTATCTTAAAAAGTAACGCACTTTAAAATAAATATTTCCGATTTTTTACCTTTTTTTAATATTTTGATCTCAGTTACTAGATATGTTAGTAAGGTATTTTTTTCGCAAAAAAACAAAAACAATCCCCAAAGTAATAAACCTCTCACCAGAAAACACCCTGTATTTATGTAACATTTCAAGTTTCCTATGATTTTTCATACCACTTTCGCGGTACGCTTAGAAGACCAAAGCGAAATTCTTTCAGTGATAACACTGATTGAATCTTAATTATAGTACAGCTGTGAAATCTTGTTTAATACGATAGTGGCAAGTAGGATAAATTGAAATTGTAACTTGTAAGGCAGAATTAGATATTTATGTTTCTTTACTCCAGGAATGATAGCATACAAAACTTAAGTACCTACTCATTCTGAGAAGATTGTCCTCTTAGCAGACCCAGTTGCAAATCTAAGCAACCATGGTAGAATGGTGAGCCGGATCAGCTTAGGGAAAGATCGCGAAGACTGTTTAATGCACCCAAGCGCAGTAGGGTTCAAGTAGACTGGGTCCACTATAAGATCTTTTAAGAAGGTGTTAAGAAAAGCAAAGTGATCTTAATAGAGAAACTTCTGTGCGTCAATAGAGTCTAATATAGAAGCGCCCGTGCTTCGGAGAGTACTTGCTGAGGACCATAGTACTTCGTCCTTCATAAAAGGTGAAAATGGTGTCTGGACAATCACAAATGAGGAGATGTTAAATGCAATCCTTGACGCCCACTTTCCTGGCAGTGGAGGGATAGGCCCGATGGAGTCAAGTTCTGCGGAACGGTACCTACAAGGCGGAAAGGAAGACGTCATCAGCTCCATAATCAGCGAAAAAGGTACAAAATGGGCGGTCTGTTTGTTTGACCCCTTTAAGGCATCACGGGTGGATGGACTGAGACCCATTATACTTCAGAAGGCACTGAGGTATATAACTAAATGGCTTGTGCCGAATTTTAAAAGCTGCCTGAGGCTTGGGTTGTTGTCTAGGGTCTCGCGGGAGTTGAGGGTAATCCTCATTCCTAAGGCAGGCAGAACGGGCCACATGTAGGCAGAGCACCTCAGACCTATCAGTCTCTCCTTCTTTATGCTTAAGGTCTTGGAGAGACTAATAGAAGTACATATCCGAAGTGTATGGCAGGGCGGCAGTGGTAGCCAGCATGCCTATACAAAAGGGAAATCAGTACAGTCGGCACTGTATACAGTAGTATCCGTTATTGTGAAATCCCCAAAATATGAGGAATACACTATTGGTGCCTTCCTGGATTTTGAGGGAGCTTTCAATAACGTGAAGACGGAGGTTATATATAATGGACTGAGGAGGGTGGGATTTCTATGTGATTGGATCAACTCGATGCTTCTCAGTAGAAAGAGTAGCTCCTGATCAGGTGACGTTATTGTGAGAAGGGCCGCCGTCTATAGAGGTACACCGCGGGGGGGGGGTGATATCACCACTCCTGTGGCTACTGGTAATGGATGAACTCTTCATCACATTAGAGAGAGAGTGATTTAAGGCAGTTGCCTACACGGATGACATATGCATCCTGGTAAGTGGCAAATTTCTCTGTACTATGAGCGAAAGGCTCGAGTATGCGCTGCTTAACTGGGACAATAATAGTGGATTGAGGGTAAACCCCTCGAAGAGAAGCTAGTCCTTTTTACAAAAAGGAGGCATGTACAAAGTTTCAGACTTCCAATACTGAGTGGAGGGGATCTTACTCACTCCAGTGAAGCAAAGTACTTGGTAATCATACTCGATTCCAAGCTAAGCTGGAAGGTTTATTTTGAAGAATGCGTGAAGTAGGCCAGCTGGGCCTTCTACACGTCCAAGAGAATATTTGGCAGAAATTGAAGAGTAAAACTCAAAGTGGTACGGTGGATGTACACAGCCATAGTTCGGCCCATCCCCTGCTACGGCTCCACGTTCTGGTGGACGGCACTGACGAGGAAATATAACCTGGAGGTGCTGTCAAAAATCCAGGGTGTTGCTTGTATGGGAATAACTGGGTGTGAGCGCACTACACCCACGGCAGCACTTGACCTCTATTGCAGCTATGTAGTGGAAATTAGTGCTTTCAAGCTGAGGGTAGGGCGTTGGTGGATGGAGAGGGATGTTGGGTACTCAAATATATTCCAGAAGAGAAACTGTAGTTATTGCAGGAAAGTAACAGACTATCAAGTACCAATTTTGACTTTTGGTGAGGGTGTCAATGCAATGATGCCCACCACATCTGGGATGGGAAAAAGTTGGTCGTAGCATCCGCTCTTTTAATTTTAACAGATGTTTCCAAATCAAGAGCAGGCTGAGGGGCTGGAGTGTACTCCAGAGATCTACAGACTGTAGACTACAGTGGCAGGAGTCTTATATAATGCTTGACAAATGCAGTGCTTTTCAGGCAGAGCTTGCAGCGATTTGTCAGGCGGTAACATTGGTATGTATATGCAGAGCGCCCTAACGGCAGCCAGGCAGTCATCAAGGCTCTGGATGCTGTGCTGGTAAAATAAAAATTGGTGCAGTTATGCAAGACTAGCGTTGAGGTATTGGCAAAAGGTGACTCTATTCTGGTTACCTGGCCATAAAGATATATCAGGCAGCGAGATGATTTGATGAGTTGGCCAAAAAAGGCTCTGAATTGGATAGCTCCATAGCGGTAGCTTTTGTGAGGATCGCAATCGGAACAATAAAAGAGGAAATCGTCAGGGGCGCCTATCAAAAGGCAAGCCTACGGTGGACCAACAGCAATACTTGCCGAATGGCGAGGCAATTGTGGCCTGCATATGACAGAAAAAGGACAAGGGAGCTGCTTAATGACAGCAGAATAAACACCAGGAATATAGTAGGGGTCCTTACGGGTCACTGGGTCATAGGTGACCATGCTAAAAGACTGGGGATAGCGGCGAACGATTTCTGCAGGAGCTGTAAGGACACGGCGGAAATCGAATGCCCCGCTCTGATGAATAAAAGAAGTAGGCATCTGGGTCGCTACTTCTTTTTAAGTCTGGGGAACTACAAAACAAGGAATTTAGATGTGTCCTGAGTTTTCTGAGAGAAGCAGGATGGATCTAGGTAAAGAATCTTGTAGATATCTTGGGTTCCCCAAGGGAAGCAGGATTGATCTGGGCGGCTTGAAAAGGTTATCCCATGGGGCCTAGGGGCGCAATGGACCCACTAGAGGTCTAAGTGATGCAGACTAGTTGTATTGCGGCACACCTCTTACCTAACTAAACCTAACCTACTCATTCTGAGAGTAATTTTCTCATGTGCCACCAAAGTAAAGGGAAAATTAAGAATTTTAAAGTAACTCTGAACTATCTTACGTTTTCATTACTGGTGAAATTACACTTATTTGATTGATTGAAAATGTCACTCTGAACACTTCATTATATCAATATGCTTAAAAAGTGATTCGAACAACTTTGACCATTGTATCCTCTATGGATGAGTAAAATTCAATTATTATAAGGAACTATACGGAATTATAATTTCTTGAATTAAAATATCAAACAAAACTCGTTAGCCTATTACAAAAGAAGGCACTAATGTCATGGAAACCATATTTTTAATCGATTTTACCAAGTACAATTCTTCAAATATACTAATGTCATTTTTACATCAGGATATAAATAGATGTGATTATTTTGATGAAGTACAGATTATTAATTTAGCGTCAGCTTCAAAAATTCCAAACGCCGATATGGAATAACTAATTTGTAAGGCTATTTTCTATATTTAAGCCCTTTTTTAAGGTGATTAGAAGGTTTGTTTTTCTAAAATTGTTTTATGAATCAAAATTATGTATTATGTTATTCGAAAAGAAATTAAGAATTATTATTTAACTGAGATCTTATCTTTTAACTTATCACTTCTATGAAGTAAATATGAAAAATCACTGACTGAGTATAATAATTACCACCAATGGGCAAAGAGAAGGATCTATCAGAGTACTGACCTGCCACATTAGTACCTACAAAAGGATCAATCTATTGAAATAAGTGTTCTGCAAAAATATAAGCTGCGAATAGTTCGTCACAAACTGTACTTCAAAGCTCCTATAGACGATGAAATAACTGAGATAATCATTATCCATCTGCTCAAAAAAGTAACTTCTTAACTGTAATCTAATTAATTGGAAATTGTAGTTTTCCACAAACATTTATCTTTTGTTTTACTTTAGTCAAAATAACACAACAAATAAAATGTAGCTTTAAACAAGTAAAAAAGCTAGAATTAGTCTAACAACCAATTCTTATGACTAGATGAATATCCGCACGTGATTTCGTGGTCAATGGTCACCCATCAGTGCAAGTTTGATCGTTGAAGTAGTTTTTTACATATATTTTTAGAACGGTTCATCGGACAGTAAAAATGACTTAATATTCTGACGTACTTTTCAGTACAATAAAAGCCTAGGACAGACCGTTTTCACGTTATACGTAAAAAACCTACTTTTTTATATGGCAACACCAAGAAGAGATTGCCCAATTTAGGTCATTTTTGAAATTGTATTTAATATTTTTATGAAAACGCCGCATAAAATTTCAGCTCTCTACGTTGACTCGTTCTGAAGCAGTGTCCAAATATATAATGAAAAACGAAATTTTTGTATGGCAACCCCACGAAGGAGTTACCCGATTACTCCCAATTTCAAACTTTTTTTTTAAAAGCCCATGTGCAAAATTTCAGCTTCTTAAGTAAACGAGTTCTCATACCATTGTCAGGACGGCAAGACGGGCATCCAAAAATCAAAATAATTTTTAATATTATGCGTAGGTATCCAATCCATTTTGCTCTACCATCATTATATTCGAGGTGTGACAAACGGAATGACAAACTTAGTATACGCCTTCGATTTCATCTAGGGTATAAAAAGTGTGCAGCAAGTGATGCATCAAACAAATAAAATGACACCGAAACCTTTTATGAACCTTCCCTGCAAATATTCTAGCGAAGAACTCGCTTTCTCGAAGTAATCTCTAACTAAGCAATAAATGAGAATTTCGAATATCCCCCGAGATTGATTTGTTTCTCTGATTTTGTTACGAGTGAGAGGAAAATAAAGAGCTCAGCACGACATTTCCCATTTCTGTCCGAGATTTTCCATTTCTCTGATTTCGGCATTACAATGAAATGAGACAGCATCATCTATGCTTCGAATTTACTGAGAAGAATCCTTCATTTCTCTGAGTAAGATTTAAATGACTCATCACTTATGATACTAGTCAAAGCAAAAATAATTGATCTGTTTAATGGCAGATGCAGGTATGTCTAGTATTTATCTGGGAAAAGTGATATAATTAAAGGTACTATGAAGTGACCAAGACAATTATGTCCACGGACATTATTTCCCACATAAAATGAATAATTTCCATGGCTCTAAATAAATATCCATAAAACTCGCTTTGCGAGAATCGCTTACGATACGAGAATAGTTCGTTTGTCTTAATAAATAAGAAATGCATAACAATACTAACACATTTTTCGCATTGAATTTGTTTTAACAACATCAATTGAGTTCGTCTTAGGATCTAAAGAAATTCGTTATCGAATCGAGAGAGAATCTCGGACTAATAAGTCGAGAATCATGTTCCCTTTACTACACTGGTAGTCTGTTTTCTGTTCAGTATCGAGTTCGTTCTCGAAGTTTACGATTTACTCGCAAATCATTTTCGATGATATTTGTTGGGTTACCTTGTTAAACTTTATACCAAGGATTTTTGGCACGTTTAAGTCCTTAAAATATGCAGATATTGCTGACATATCAATTTCTTCTGGATTCGAAAACTACTCTCAACTCTCTTTCTAGAACTAGTTGCTCACTCGAGCATTCCAAAAAACGTGAATTTTATATCAAATAAGGATATGCATAAGACTGCGAAGCTCAAGTAAGATCATCCGATTAGTTTAACCTCTTTCATGCTGATGAAAATTATAAGAAAAATATTAAACTAACATTTCATAAACGGAGTTATGATGGAATACATGCTCTACAAACATCAATATGATATAGATATCGCTACTATGAAGTAAATGCCTTGAACTTTTCGCATCAATACGATTATGTTAAATGCTTTCCTCGCTCATCGTCCATACAACTTTTACAGATGTCACTGAACAGGAACTGTCAAATATTAATTTAAGAGCTCTGTAAAGAACGCTAGCCTTAATTGAATTACAATATTAGTCATATACACAAACAGGGTTATTAGAGAGCACTTTAAATAAAATTTAAGATAAAAATTATCTCTAAAAGTTCAAGTATATTCACTTCTTAGTAAGTTCAGTTTAGATTTTTTATAAATAAATTTACTCCTGACTGCTGGTATTCGAAAACTTTTTGAACATTTCTTTATGCGCAGTGCTTTTTCCTCTCTAAATTGGGAAAAAGAATGGTCTTCGTTCCCCGTGTGCTATAAATTATGTGAAGGTTTCTCATTATTTTCCGTGTATACCATAACACAATTTTTTTTCATTCATAAAGTTACACAAGAATAAATAAAGTTCAGCTAGATAGGTATAGTTTTGTAATGGTTAGAATGTTTGAAAAGAATCAGAAAAATGTAATTTAAGTCAGTGAATATCGAATCCTAAAATTGATTGTTGTATTTGTGGTTCTATGAAAACCATATCACGGAACATTTTTACATAATTTCCTGCCTTCGATTAAATTCATTTGAACTACAGTTCAAAAACCTTTCTCGGAAGTTCATAAAAAATCATCAGAAATCACCAAAGGTAAGACAATCAGAGGGGAATCAAAGAAATTCATCACTATCTGGTTCGTTCTGTGGGAGAAACACGAAATTTATTTTGAGGTCGTGCATTGCAATCGAAATGAGAGGCCCCATAAACATAATACAATCAATAAATTTCCAAAATTCCCATCATAATCAAATTCAGCGGCCAAGCAAAAGTCGGCCCGGTGCCAAATTGACATCATCGCGTACGTATCCATCAGCTGAAAGCGCCTATAGGACCACACACGATGCTCCAAGTGAAATAAAGATCGTGCGCTCCATAAGAGCCATTCAGGCATTCCAGGTGACTCCTCGGTCCTCAAGCTCTTGATGGTTTTACATTAGCGCAGTCCCCCGTACCTTCCGGCCAACATCGTAAAGCCATTGATTTCTGTGGATTTGCATTCGAGTCGAGTCAGTTCAACTTACCTTGAGATCGAAGAGAATTGCTGCCTTCATATGTACATATGTGACGAATTTGAATTACTCTTATGTGTTTTGTAGCTCTTTACATTTGCACTGGAATTCTTGGCTCTAATATTCTTCAGTTGCAATGGGCCACCTCGTCATCATAGTTCAAGGTGCACCAAACTGATTTAAAGTTCTATATGGAATCGCAATAGCTTTTACTACCTTTTCTGATCTTCCAAGGAATTAGAGTTTTTTTGCCTACTTCATCAATGTTCTTTAATCAAGGTGATATTGACATATTAATCTGTGATTTTCGACTACTTCCGATGAACATGGACACATGTAAATGCTTAATTGAAATTCTGTTTGTACCAATCCGATCGTCAAATAAACGTGTCGTCTTGCAAGATTTGTTAATATTGATCAACAGTTAAAAACTACTCAAGCGGAAGTTTGGAAAAGACCAAAACCTCTTCAGGCAAGCGCCGGCGGGCAGCAGGTAAATACTGAGAATCGCTTGAGATCATTCGAGTTTTGAACAAATAAGGGCGAGAATAATGACCTAAGTACACAAATTTTGAATCACTAACAAAGACATCCAGTTTAAAGGCTTCCAGTCATGTCATTAAGGTAGAGCAAACATGTAATAAAAACTAAGAAGACGATGCTGCACCTTCACGATGCAGCCATCTGAGAGGAACTTCTCTGGTGCTACGGTGTTAATTCTATCGATTATCACTTTTTGGGTAAGTGCTGGCGCTTAGCTAGAAATGCGGAATCACTAGAAGTACAGGGTGGGGCATTTTCATTTTTTGTTTATTTATTTAGAATTAAGTGCACAAATTGTAATTTTAGGATCTTTAAGACGGTAGCTATTGTATTCGTTCGAATCGCTTATGTTTGAAATACTAATTATGACGTATTCACAGTAATATGCAAAGTAAGTGTGCGAAGGGCCGAAGAGTCATTTACTTTTCCCCATTCGATGTCCTCTAGTCACAGGAAAGGGCATTTAACTAAGATTAAGGTGAATATAGTAAAAACCCTGGCAGTATTTACTTAATCATTCGATATACTTTTGTTTGGCATTCCGCTTAAAACGCGTAGAAATAAGGATTGTATAACAAAATTGAATTCGCCACAAATGCATAATATTTAAACGCATTTCGATACTTGCATGTCCGTCCATCCTTCTGTCCGTACGGAAGATAACTTGTTAACCGTATTCATAATAAATTGAGACCACAAAATTATTCTTTTTAATTTTTATTTCGAAACAAAATTTTAAAATAAACGAAAAATCAGTCAGCTGTCAAATGTTAAAGTGCTTTAAAACGCGATGACTTATGCCGTTTTCGCTTGAATATCTGTGGCAAGATGTTATATCTTCCAAAGATTCGACGTTCAATTATTTACCAATAGTCGGTATGTTATAACACTTTCGACAGGCGATAACTTCGATAGAATGATAGTACAAGCGAAGATCCAAAAATGTATGTAAACTTTAATAAATTAGATTTAAATGTTACATTTTTTTAAATTTATTCAATATAAATCATTTTATATATTAATTATATAGATTCTTCAAATTTAAGTTATAAAACTTGTAAGAATATTTCTTGATTTCAAAAATCAATAAAGCAGTACATTTTGTTAGGCATATCCATAACATAATACCGCTGCCTTAAAAGTTTTCTTTTGTCCCGGTAATTAATAAAAGCCCTGCGCTTTTGAAAAATTCATAAATTCCAATTTTATTGTTATTAAAATTTATCTTAAACTAGAAAAAGAATCTATAAATGTCATTTGTGCAAGGCGAAAAATTTCGGAAATAATTTCGAAACAAGCAAAATCGCCTGTCGAACGAGAATCTTATAACATACCGCCAGAGCGAAATCTTCGCGTCGATGATCGCTTTTGATACGAAGTTATAGCATGTCGCCTCAGGTTCGCTCTGGGGGCAACCCACTGAATTATATATAAATGGACTGACTGATCTCCTGTTTCATATATCCCGGAATGGAACGCTGTGAACCATTGGTACTGTGCGAATTAAAATTATCGTAGTGGCATCAGTTTTGATTTCAGAAAGTATGCCCTCACTATCAATGCTACCAACTGTAGTAAACTGGGGGGAGATTTAAATTATTTGGGGATTTCATGTCAATGGATTTACTTAAATATCTGTTAGTGGAATTTACCTGATTTATTAACACAATATTTGTTTTTAAATTTTAATTATAAGTCGAAGGAAGTATTTTTTACAAGGATGTTATGGAAGGAAAGATTTATTTATAGAAGGAAAATGTGGTCTTGTTAAGGTATACAAAATTTGATGAAAAGTGATGAGCTGTCAAATATATAACTAAGCTTCCAGTTTTGCAAATACAGCTTAATCTCAAACAATTCTTCGTTCCCAATCGTTACAGTTCAGTGGGAAAGTATGCTCTCACGGAAAGAGACAGGAATACGAAAGTGGTGCCATTTGCTTTCCTGCATTTTTGATTCAACGAGCAGTCCATTTATATACGTGTCAGTGGCGCAACTTAAGTGCTGTCAAAGCGTTCGTTTGAAGCAAAAATGTCGTCATAGGTTGCCTTTAGAGGCAATCACTGATATATATAATATGGACTGCTTAACTTTTTATTTAATGTGGGCTCAATGGCTTATGTCAAAAGAAGTTCATACGCCGGTACCAACATTGAAAAGAATCATTGCCGGGAAGTTGAAAAAATGAGGGTGCAGCTCGAAAAGCGATAAGACCTTTCCCATTTCTGCTGCGTATCTAATGAATATATTGCCTTTGGAAAACACTTTTAATAGTAATAACCCTAAATAATTAATTTGAAAATATTTATTTCGACGAACCCACTTATTTGTTTGTTGTTTACAGTTCTCGCTCAGTTGGTACTTGGTGCTTAGACCGAAAAGGTCAGCAATATAGAAGTCAGCTCACTTTTTGCAGCGCATTTCTCTGAGCGTAGTCAGTCCATATTATACATGTCAGTGGAGGCAACCCAAAAAGCATCAGGTTCGCTCTGAAAATATTCCAGGATCTCTGTAAGTGAACAAAAACTATAAGTAATTTGGTATCAACTATACATACGTAAGCAAATATTTTCAGAGGCACTCTGAATCCATTCAATAGAACGGGGTTGCCTCCAGAGCTTAGATTATACAGTGAATAAATAACTAATAAGGAAGCGTGCCAACACAATGTACGTGTGTACGAAATTCAATGAAAGTAATGCCTTACTATCATGAGGTGAAATGACAAGAGGGCTGGGTATTATTAAACAGTTCTGCTTGATTTCTGACATTTTAGATTATATGAAAAGAAAGTTCGACTTTGATTTATCGATTTTGTGGTAAACAACAAACTAAAACTGATTTTTACTTAAGATGTCACACAATAGTGAAATATTGTTTTTTGAACCGAATTTTATATAATCGAGACTCCGGAGTCTTGAATTATGGTGTTGAAGTGCTTGGTGCTGTGCTTCAGAAACGACCGGAGTTTCTGTCGAGGGAAAGGATTTTTCAAGCAAGTTTAATAGTTTTACTAATAAATTATAGTGTTTTAAGTAAAATAAAAGCAGAATATTTATAAACACAAACAGCCATTGCAAAAAATTTTACATTTTCCAATGCCGGTTTGTTTGGTTACAATTGAATTGTCATATTGGCATTACATTATCTTAGGCATACATAGGCAACACCAAGAAATATTATCTGAAAATAAGGAGGCGCTATAAATTTGTTTATTTTACATAGCAATTTTGATTTATAAAAACTGTCCCAATTCAAAATGTCTTTACTGCCATGACGAAACGAATACAAACACAGAACACTAATGCAATTCGCCGAATGGCTTAGGTTATCACCCAATATGGCGTTTCCTTATTAGTTATTTATTGAATGAGATTATATAGCAAAAAGGATAGGCTATGTTGTGTAACAGAATTGCGGCGGGGCTGGGATATTTACTTGAATTTACGAAAAATAGTCCGGTGGTTTTTTAGTAATTTTATTTAAAGAAGTGGAAGTGGATAGGAAATCATTTTCAGCAAAGTTTAATTGTTTCAATAATAAATTATAGTGTTTCAAATAAATTAGAAGTGAAATAGTTATAAAGATAAAGAGCCTTGGCAATAAAATTGAACAATTTGCAATGCCGCTTTGTATGTTTTCAATTTAATTGTCATTGTTTGTTAACGAAAAGTTTAGGCTTAGTTATATAATGTTAGCCATACAATAGCAAAGACAAGAAATATTATAAAAAAATAAATGGGACACTAGAAAAATTCTTAATAATATAAAACCTTATAAAAAAATTATGAAATTATACATTTAAAATTAATTTAAAAATGTTGCTAAATATAATGGGAATTCTTCTATTAAATTTCTTTAATACTTAATAAAGTTTCAATTGCTATATTATATGTGCCCGGTTTAAAAATATCGTAGTTTACTACCTCTATGACTAAAACGAACGCATCAATGCGATTCTACTACATGAAGAAATTTTTTTAAATTTTTCTTCCTCATATCCTATCCGTTTTGCTATATAATCTAAGTTCAAGGGCGAACCTGATTGTTCATACCAAACGAAAACGACATAAGAAAACTGAAATTCTGTACATGCCTCCTTTATAAAAATTATAAATTAATTTTTGGAAAATTGGCATAACCGGGCGACACCCATGCCCATGCGTGCCCGTATATTTATACTACTATCCGATGGTTTCGGGGTTAATCGCTACCACACGTATTTACCATGTACTCTTGTTGAATGGAGTGGAGAGCTATTATCTAAAAGTACTCAAAATGTCCCACATCCTATACGGGGCGCGGAGCAAACATGGGTTGTGTGTGAGTATTGTCAACAAGATAGTATTATAGATGGCTAATCTGGCATTCTTGTGGATTCGATTTTTTTTAAATGCATTTGGCATCATTTTTAGCACCATATCATTTTCTTCGAAAATGGATTGGAAACCCACGCATAAAAATAAAAGTTATTTTGAATATTGCATGGCCTGTCTGTCTGTCCTCACGATAACTTGAGAATACGTGTACTTAGAGAGCTATTTTACACATGGGTACTGACAAGTTATTCGGAATATGAAATCCTATAAAATTAGTTATAATCATTTTTACTCTTCGACGAACCGTTCTACAGATAAATTCAAAAAGCACTTCCAAAATCAAACTTGTCTTAGACCAATTCTAGCTTTTATACATGTTTATACTTTTATTTGCTATTCAGTATTTTGCGTTACCGTGAGTTATTTTGTTATCCTTTTAAAACAAATTCGAAAATGAAAAACAAGCATGCAAAAATGGTTTTTTAAATTTTGTTTTTAATTTTTAAAAAATCAAGTAATTTTATTTCATATAGATCAATTTGAAAGTAGAGTATACATGGTCAGTTAGCAAAATTACTACAGCCTGCCTTCACTTATGACAATTTCCAGTGGTACTAATACAACACGTTATTACTGTCAGTACTGGCCACAAAATCAAAATAGTTTTGAATTGTCTATTAAAATTGGCATAGTTGTTCATCTGTACGCACTATTAATAACAAAATGATGAATTTTACTGCCAGGATGAAAGCTTAGCTTAACTAAAGAAAGTATCCAAAATATTGTAAAAAGTCTGAATTTTTCTACATTTAGTGAAGTAGCAGCATTGTTTTTGTTACTATACATGCCCATATCAGTAAGTGAAAGACCGATTGAATTTCTTAGCGGTTACAAAAACTTTGCAAAAACAATTCCTATACAAATTTCTTGCTTCCTCTTTTTTGTTGAATTTTGCAAGTTCTAAAAAAAAATCAATTTTATCTATTATTTGATATTAGTAGTTCGATATGTAAGAAATCTAGCATTCCTTATTTTTTGAAATTAGCATTATTCATTTCTCTTCGATTGAAAAACATGTTAACTTTATTTTATAGGTATAATGGGAAAGGTTCTAATTGAGCAACTGCTTTGACTCAATGTATTGTCCTATACAATATACTGATGTATTGATATAAAATCAAAAATATTTTAAATCAATTTTAATTTCATATAAATTCACTCTTTCCCATTATAATAAAATGAAATTAAGCATAAATTGCATTTTATTATCAGACACACATTCCATTCTTACGTACATACAGTGCCTTCTTCTTCCTCTTCTTTTTCATATGTACAGTATACATATGCATATTACTAAATTTGTCAAATATATTGTCATATACATATACATATATACAATTAACCACGTTGGCTTAAAATTAATATTTTAAGCCGACGACAACTGCATGTCAGATTTTAGTCTCCTTGTGAAATTGTATTACATCAAGATTTTTCCTAATTTTTTCACGTCGATTTTCAACGTTGTGAGAAAGCAATGAAAAGAATAAAAGGTTTTTTGAAGTATCCATGGGTACCTGGGTACAGCTAGCCCGATCCTCGGGGAGTTTTGTTTATAATCGTCACGCAAGAGTCCGCGAATTTCATCAAGATTTTTCCAAAGTCTTATGTTAATAGATTGATAATTTTTTGTAAAATAATAATAATCTTTATTTGTAAAGAGATTTTCTCTGTTCTGTCGAAAGATTGACAATTTTGGTTCTTAAACAAAATTATAGTATTAACAATATATTTACATATAACGCACGACAAGGGCCATGTAAAACTCAGAACCTAAATAAAGAGCAACCACAGCTATTAACTATAGAATCAAATTCAAAAATCAAGTCTTTGACCTCATTTAAAATAAATTTCGAAAGTTGGATGCTCTCTTCTTAGATCATGGTACTCAATATCATAACAGCATTTGTACATATATTGAGTATAAAAACGATTAGAAAACTGACAACTCTATCTTGCTTTGTTATGATCAGCTTATTGCAAAATCAGTCTAATAGTTTGGGTTAATTGCCTTTATAAAAGTCAATTATGAAGACCTGGACCCCACAAGCCATAATTCTTGTCCATTCGCGAAAATCTGGATCATTAGTAGTAGTATAGAACTTCTGGAGAAAAATTTTCGCAAAAATTTAATAAAACAAAATTGTGCAGCTAGCTGCTAACCCAGGGATTGCACGAGTCAGTAGAACTGATGGATAGTACTGACCAGGATCGTGCAAACCCCAACTGACTAGTAGTTTGTTTTCACTGAATAGTCAGTACTGACTAGATTTCTGGCCAGTCAGCACTTTTTGTGTTTTTAGACAGGGAGACAGGCGAACCCATCCCAAGCAAGGAGACCATAACGGCATATTGTGCTGTCCTTCTAGAAGCCCATTCACCAAAACGTTTGTGTCTTTTTAATGAAGTGCATCAGGTTATGGTGAGGAAGTTTTTCAGCCCACCTACAGATAGAACGGCAGATCCTAGAGTATCCAGTCTGCTTCATGCGAAAGTCGGACACGCACATAAACGGTGCTCGGTCGTCTCAGGATCTCCTTTAGGGCTGTCAACAACTTCCATCCTTATTAGATAAGCGTGATGCGATCTGTGGCCGAGAATGATGCCAACCACAGTTCTATATTGTGCACTTTGAGAAACAGTTTTGTTCACCTGCAAGTACTCAGGTTCTCCCATCTCTGCTGATGCTTGCTACGAACATCCGCTTTGATGGGAGGCCCCATACTCGAGGTGACAATGCCTACGGCGCGTTCTGTTCCAAGGAACGGAGAACTAGAGCCAGCCCTAGCTAAAAGGTAAGCCCTGTCATTCCCCATTATTCCCATGTGATCAGGAACCCATTGAAGGGAGACCAACTTATCCACACACGACCTGTAATCCCAAATTAAGTTAGATGCTAACCGAGGACCAATCAGAGGTATCAAGGCTGCCTGATTAAGGGAAAGGATAGCACTGTGCTTCCCCATGATGTGCATCTCAAGGGTTGGCTTCGCTGCCATTAAGATAGCGAAGACTTCAGCCTGGAAGACAGTGGTTTATCTTCCAAGTGAGTATTCCATCCCCCCAACATCAGGCTCTGGAAATAGGCACCCGCCCCAGCTGCCTCATTAGTGAGAGAGACATCGGTGGAAATTTTTAGAGCGGATCGGGGAATTCTCGATAAGTCACTTCCCTTAGTTCACGACTCTCTTACAGGAAAGCTCACAGAGAAGCGACGTCCAAATTGAAGATCAGGTACCATGGCATCATGTGGCATACTGACCAAAAGGTTTTCCAAGTCCAGCCCATACGCCAGAGAGCATTGAGAAGAGCCAGTCCAGCCGTCCTGCCAACATCTCCCTGAGCGCAATCTGCACATAGCCCTTTTGTCATCTGCCTGTCAATAAACTGTCAGACATAAAATTAATATGGCCGAAACTCTAAATACATACATCTTTTATTTTCAGTTTCGGCAATATTAATTTTACGTCTAACAGTTTATTGACTAGTAAGTATTGACATGCAGATGCCACAAGGTCTGTGTGCAGTGGAAATCTGTGTTTATATTTCTAATCTTCTCTCTTTTGTGTGGGAAATGACTGAAAACAGTTTATTAGACTGGAGTCTTTATTTTTTAGAGAAAAATGACGGAATAAGAAAGAAATCATTAGCAATGCATTGAGAAGAGGAATACCTGCACTACTTGACTATGGCTTATAGTCAACTGACTAGTCACTTGATCGAGCGCAAAGAAATTTTAGTTAGTAAAATTGACAGACAAAATTAGTCAGATTTATTGTAGTATGAAAATACCAGCATGATAGTCTTTAGGCTCATCAGGACACCTCAGACATGCAGCCAAGCAAAACATGAAACTATGTATACTGCAAACCTTAGTTCTTAATTTTCAGGAAAAAGCACAATGTGCCACATATTTCAGATCACTTTATCAATTTCGGCTTTTTAAGTGGAATTAATTTTCATTATGTCAAAGTTACATCTTATATTTATTTTATATCTACCTAAGGATTGCTATCATTTTCAGGTGTCTAAATGAATTTCTGTCTCACATGGATTTATTTTGCATTAATACGAGGTTATAATATGTCTTTAAAATCTTGTCATAGGTTAAAAGGCTCTTGAGACTGAGAAAGCATTTACTCTATACCATTGGCGGATCCAGGATTCGTGTGAGGGGGCGCAACTATGCTTTAAAAATGGTATATGCTGAACACTGAATAACAATTTGAAGACACTCGCCACTTGCAACTGTCAAATGCACAAAATTTATCATTTAAAGATTCGAGTCGAACAGATCAGCAAGTGGCTACCACACGCAAGGAAGAAAGTTGGCAAGGTTCTGTGCCACTCCGAAAAGTTAAAGGAGATGTTAGATTATTCATTTTGTTTGTAAATAGTGGAAATGTAAAACTTACCAATCATCCATTTTATTTAGTAAAACCGGGGAAATGTATTTTATTCAAATTCGTGTATCATCATAAATTTTATCGTTGTAAAATACAGGAATTAAAAATTTACATTTACAGAATAGGTGCAATTCATACCTTATATAGGTATATAACTTCGTCTACAAAGTTAAGAAAGTGTTACTTCTTTTGTTTTTTATATTATTAAAACAAGCTCAGGAGATACTCTTTGAACTATGATGGAAAGCACAGCATGGCAAGAAGGTGATAAAGAAAGGAAACGTGAGGAGAGTGGCAAAAGTGCTGATGTATGTCACCCTTAAGCTTTCGCAGATTGCATGCCAGAGGAAAGACAGAAGATGGTAGACTGTTCCACGTTCGCACAGTTCGGGATAAAAAGTCATCACGGAATTTTACTCTACGGCCGAAGGTATTTTGAAGGGTAAAACGATGTGAGTGGCTTGAAGTGCGAGCTTTACATGCAGGAATATGGGATTAGACTAGACATTTCGTCAGAACATTGACGATGCACGTAGCAATATAGGAGCGAAAGGCAACCAACATTGACGCGGTGGTCAAGTGAGTCCATATGACAAGCCTTTGCCACATCGCCAATGATCTGAAGGTCCTCTTTTGGACAATGTCCAATGCAGCTAAGGCTTTGCGACCTGCCCCGACCTACAAATGGAATTTATGTTATATTGTAGGTCTGATGTAGGACTTGCAGAGAAGAGCTAGAATCAATGGGCTGAAATATTTCTTACACCTCTTCAGAATCGTAGATATTTCGATGCTTCTTTGGCAACAGAGAAGATGTCATCTGTTCAGCTTAACTTAATGCAAATATTAATGGATGGAATTGAAAGTAAGGGAATGCGGATCATTAATGAAAATTGAGTAGAGAAATGGAGAGATAACAGAGCCCTGAGACACCTCGGCATTTCTTGGCTGAGATTCAGATGTAATGCCATCTAATATAATCGTTATTAAGCGACCAGATAAACATTTTACACCCATAATAGAAGAGGACGGGAGAGGCCAAGTGCTTTAAGTTTGGCTTAAAGTGCTGAATGCCACACAATATCAAAGGCCTTTGAAATATCTAGGGCAACGATTTTGAACTCACCGAAATTGTGAAGATTACGGCTTCAACTTTCCATAAGAAAAGTCAGAAAAAGAAAAGCCATATTTCAGATCGTTGGGGGTTTGATTAGTTTCTAGATACTTCATTACTTTTCAGCTAACGGTAGATTCAAAAACCTTTGAAAGAATCGAACTGATTGCAATTGGTCGATAATTTGAGGGATCGCTACCCTTTCCTTTCTTGGAAATAGGCTAATTTCCAAGCAATTAAAAAAACTCTTGTCGAATAAGACAAAAAGAATAATTTTTGAAGAGCTTTAGCCAAGAATAAGGCACAGCTTTTATTTAACCGGGGTGGAAACTATTGATCTCCTTAAGGACCTTGACGGAAGTGTATTGGCTTTTGTACACATCAACAAGGGAGATATGAAGTGGGTGGAAAGGGAATATTTGAAGTGAATCTAACAGTCATAATATTAGTTTTATTCAGGGAATCAACATCACTACATTCTAAAGTAGTAAAGGAATAGAGGAACTGCTAAATTAGCTCCTGATAGTTTTGACCAGGCAACAGGAACCTTCGCTGCCCTTGCGTCTTGCCAAGATGCAGTTGATTGGTGCGAAAAGCAGACTATTTGCCTGTTATTGCTTGGTTGCACTTACCGTTAAACCTAGAGCGACTTTTCTGTTGTTAAGATCTGCTATACAAATACTGAATGTATTCACGCATGCCAAGACTTAGAATTGTACTAAAATCAACAATCCCTTGAAGCAAAATAGACCGAGCAAACAAATTCGCTAGCATACTGATTGAGACTTTCCCAATCTGCAGATTTATTTTGTTTTTATTTAACGTTTGCATTTTACGAAATAATAAAAAAAAATTATTTAAAAATTAATCTCTTGCTTTAAATGTAATAACACTCACTACAACAATCCACAATGACTTGTTCGCCGTTGTGTAGTTTCCCTGAATTTCTCCAATTACGAGTTATAACTGTTTCCTTAAATGTTTGTTTTGCCACGCCGCGCCGATAATATTCTAAGAAGCCATCTTTACATGGAAGGCTTATCAAAGATCCTTTGACAGCTGTTTTCAATTAAAACAAACCTTCCATCGCGTTTACATGAATAGGCTCTGTCCTGATTCAAACACCCCTAGCAAGGCGACGCTCATGTACAGGTATCCGCGCTTCCTGTTTTCTCTGTACTACCACGACCTAAATTGGAGCAAAGGCCAAGGTGCCTAGCTAGCCTGCGTTCCTAAATATATCAAATTGAACGCTCCCAGAAATTCTTACGTTTTTTTACAAAAGGTGCAGTAGAATAGATCTACTGCTCAGTGAATCATTTTGTTAGGAAAAATTCAGAATATCTAATGCAGTTTTTTTCAGTGGTCTTCAGGGGAGGGGTGGGGGGGGGCGTCCCAGCGCCATCTAGCTGGATTTGCTCCTGCTCTATACAATACTATAAATGGTACGGTACTTAAAGAGCTGCTCGAAAGAAATCCGAACAGATTATTTCAGTATTTTTTTATAAATGCTTATCTGTCTATATATTAAATAGATACAAATTGTTTTATATAATTCTTTTTTATTTCTATAAAAGTTTACATTGGAATTTGAAAGGTTTTAATAATAAGGTATAAGTTTTATTTCATTGAACATTACTCATGTTAAGACAAACTTAATATTTGCTATGAATTCAGCTAGTGTATAGTCATACATTCAGCGATCCCTAATATTGCGCCTTAATAAGTAATAAAAGCGACGATAAAGGGTTGCTTGATTGAGAGCTATTCAGGTTATCAGTAGTGAGGGATTACTATTTACTGTAAATAAGATCATCAGCGTTTATTGAACAAATAAATTGTTTAGAGTGATTCCAATGTTTTGTCACGCATGTCCGGTCCTCCTCACCCTAAAGTTTTATTCACTCAACTACCCTTCGTGACCAGGCACCAAGCAATAACTTCCAAACACGATTCGTTTCGCATTTTGAAGTGTCATCACACCTCGGGTCGGGGATGAAGTTCGATTGGAAAATTTAATTGTCACCCGATTTTAATTTCGACCCTTTGTTAAGTGGTACTGGCCAGGAAAGAGATAAGCGTTGAGTTATATAACCGTGAAGCATTTTTGGTTAATTTGAAAAATTTAATTAAAAAACCAACTCGATACAAAACCTCGCTCCGCGTTTCTATGTAAATCGTTTTTTTCTCGTTATCATCAATGTAAAAGATCGAAATGAGAAAGGTGAAGGAGAGTTTTGTGCTTAACCCAGAATTAGAATATTTTTCTTTCCTAGCTTCTAGTTGTAATTTATTGCGACACCCAAGAACACGCACCTTGGAGACATATTTCAGCAATCCTAACTAATCAGGCACGAATTGACTGCTGTACTGACGCCATTGTTGGAACTTATTCGTGCCACGAAACCATAATTCTATTGTCCACTATACCTGAACTTAATTACATAAAAAGGGATTTCAGTTCCTATATATATGTAGGTAGCTCTCAAGTTGTCCTCAATAGCTAGAGTCATAGTTTCTCCGCATTGAATGGGACGCGCTCCTAGTATTCATATACTTATAGTTCTCGAGCCATATTAGGGGAGCGATTGGCGTTAATTGAAAGCCTTATGGGTGGGACCAGGCTTGAAGGGTTAATTATGTAATAATTGACTAAATTACCATTATTTATGCTAACTGACATTTACGTGAACGGTAGACCTAACCGAATTTTGTTTAATTCTGGAAAAGAATTTTTACAACTGATTCGTGGCTGACATGAGACATTTAACAACATTAGACGTAGCCTAAATTACGTTGTCGACAACTAATGAGGATGTAAATTGGTTCTTTATTAATTGTGAACAAAAGTCAACAATGTGGTTGCATACAGAATTACCTTTTAAATGATTTCGTTATTTTTCGAATTTTATTGATTTCCAGTTTTATATGGCTTTTCTAATTTCATCATTCAGTCAATCAAGCAATGCTTTAACAATTATTTAAAGCGTGATAAATAAATGAATGTAAATTTCAAATAACTTGGTTTTGGCGTAGAAAAATGTAATTCGAGATTCATTTCTGCAAACTCGGTCCATAATAGTATCACATCCCTTTTGCGGATACTTAAAATTATTATTCTTTTTGGTCGAACAAATGCTTACATTCAATTTAAAATGTGTGTAAATGTTATTAATTGGATCTGAAGTAGTATTTCAAAACATTTTACGCAGTATGAAAATTGTGATTTTTTTTAGTTGTTTAGAAAGATAATATGTTCTTTTCAATAACAAAGCTGATAAGTTATAAATTTGAAAATATGTTCAGTTTGCATTTTCCGGGAATGACCTTCGATTTGATCTCCAAGCAATATTGCACAGGAATCAGGATTATACAGTACTTTACTAAATTTTCAGGAAAGTTTGCGTTCAAATGGAGGTGGTTTAAACATTAGAACTTTTCTATCAAAATTCCAAAGGTGTATTCTACTATGTAGTCGTGTTGTTGTTCTGTGATATCGTTGAAATATATGTTTTTTGGTTTGTTACATGATTTGGTTCACAGCTGAGGTATTAAATATTTCAAATTATAAAAGTTAATGTAAGCGTTTATCAAAACAGGATATGCGCTGCCTGCTAGCTGGTGCACACCGGGGTTGGAGGGACGAATGGGACCCCCAGTTTTTTTAACGTCATTTATAAATCATGAATAAAATGTAATATGTATGTTATTAAAAAGATCGATTATATAAAATAAAACCCAAACAGTTTGCAATTAATACCTTATACTTTCTCCCTTAGGGACAACTATTGAGTATGGTATAGAACGAAATCAGCGAAAAGTAGGTAGTTGTCACTACCGGCGAATGTATAAGTTTTAGTTAGTAAATATTAAACTTTTATATTTAAATCAAGGTTGCAACTATTTATTCGTTCAAAGTGTTCGTTACGTTCTAATCTTTATTACGTACACAAACCGGTCATAAGATATAAAAGTTTTACTGTTTCATCCCACTGAGAAAGGCATACACAATTTTCCCTGAATATATATTTCTTAATTTTTCACTCACCACAATGGCCATCTATTATATTAGGTGGCATGAGTAAAAATCACACATCTAGGGAAATAACGCTTCAGTAGATATCACTCATACGATCAAAATAGACGCTGCCTTTTTTGGATGCCGTATTTAAGATAAATTGAAAATTTTACCAAAATATATGGACTCGAAAGATATTGTTTCCGACATCAGAAATATTTTAAAGATTATGAAGTATTTATTGATGTAAAAATTTCGTGAAAGCTGTATTATAATTTGCAAGTCGGGAAAATGTACTGCATATCGTTGTGAAGTTTATTTCGTAAAATTTTTATCAGTTTTACACGTACAATACACGTCAACATTTGTAATCGGCGCAAATTATAAATATATGCGAAAAACAACTTCAAAAACCAAACTTGCATAGATCGTTGACCATTAGAAATTTTATACGGACATTCATCTAGGTTATCATAAGAATTGGTCTTAGACCAATTCTAGCTTTTTTGCTTGTTTTATTATTATTATTATACTTCTCCTGTATTTACCATAGCACTCAATCGAAAAGAACTTCAATGTCATAAAATTTATGAACATTGTCATCATCAATATTATGAGTCAGAAAATTTTTGGAAATTTATAAATTTCTATAGAATCCAGAATGCTGTCGAATCTGTTCGCACCACTTTCACAGATAATTACTTACTAACTTTCATAAAATTTTCAAGAGACTAATACCCTAGATACATAGCACGATCTAATGAATCATTAGTACTAACTATTCAATAAAATTTCGTGAGTCACATAGAATAGTCATTATGGCTCGAAAATTAGATGATAACGAAGGACACTAATGATGTGTTTTCCTCCTCCATCCTTTTCTGAACACACAGAACAGCGTGCTTTCTTAACCGCCTTCCACAGTTGTAAGATCGTGCATCTTTCTCAGCTTGAGGACTTTTGTACTACGAGCACTATCTATGTTAACGAAAGTTTAACGCCAACAAATAATTCTCTTCTCCGGGAAGCTCTTAAAATACGTAGATTGGGGAAAATTCACTCTGCTACTACCAGGAATGGACTGCTGTACATCAGGAAAGAGAAAGACGGCCCACTGATAAAAAAATTAAGTTTAGAGCAATTGCATGCCACTTGTAGTTAACCGTTTTTCCCCTCAGCAACATTGGAGCAGGTGTGTGTAATGTTTTTGAAATATTTAAATTTCTATTTGCGTTATTCTGAAATTATTTCTTTTTTATTTTTATATTTTTTCTGTCTTTTCTCTTTTCTTTAATTTTACAATTAAAAACTTCTTTAATTTTATTTGATTTCTTTCGCCGGGTAGTTTGTTATGAATTATTTAGTTATTCGTTTTCTTTTTTAATGAACAGAAATTATATGAATTCCATGTCTGTGGATAAATGCATTGACAGGTACAGAAGTACAAACAAGTATAAGTACACATAGCTTTTCGGGTCTGGACAGGGTGAGAACTCTGCTTAAAAGTTCTTGTAGTCGTACAAGTGGATTAAACATCTGTTCGCTAAATGCTAGAAGCATTAAAAACTAAATCGGCGAATTTCGCGAAATTTTTTCCGGGTCTGATATTCATGCGATTTTGGTAAATGAGACGTGGTTAAATAAAAATATACCCTCTTCGTTACTTAGAATTCCCGGCTACAATTTATATCGTAATGACCGTACATATCGTATTGGAGGAGGTGTTGCGAATTTTGTCAGGGATTGTTTAAAGGTCAAATTAATTTCTTTTTCGGTGGATGATGAAACATAATTTATATGTGTTGAAGTTTCCTCTGGAATAGATAAATGTGTGTTGTCTACTCTTTACTGTCCTCCCAACCAGTTTAACATTGATAATGCTAGGCAACTGGAAACGTTGTTTATTTAACATAACACAACGATACACAAATGTGATTGTAGGTGGAGATTTTAATGTAAATTTCCACGACGTGACCTGTTAGCTAACCAGCTTCTTCATCTTTTTCAGTCACTACATCTTAATACAGTGAACTCTCAACCACCCTACTTCAACACAACCAATCCATCACTACTAGATTCATTTTTTGTTCCAGATTTAAGTAAAATATTGATGTTTAGCCCGATTAGTCCACCCAGCACTTTGGATCACGACTTACTCTTTCTCAGCCATGACTTACTCTTTCTCAGCCATGACTTTTCTATGCTACTAGAGTCTCCTCAAAGCTTTCCATACAGGGATTACAATAATATTAATCTGGATGCCTTATTTGAAGAATACCGTCTGCTGCCCTGGTACGAGATACTCAATCTTGCTTCGGCTGATGATAAGGTCGAGGTTTTCCCCACTCTTATCGCGAACTTATTCGTAAAATACGTCCCTTTGAGAGTGAGACCTTTCCACATAGTGGGGTGTCCGTGATTTCCACCCAAAGTCTGTTCGCTTATTGCTGAGCGAGAATTCCTGTTCAAGCGATATAAGCGCCTCAAAATGAATGCTGCTCGACAAAACTATCTAGTTGCTCGTAAAAGTGCCACAACAGCAATTGGGAATGCCAAACACCAATTCTACAGCTCTAAGTTTAATACCGATCTTCAGCCTAAGACTGTGTGGAACACTGGAGTTTTTTTCTAACAATTCATCCCCAAGAAATCAAGCGAACCAATTAAATCTCCTTAAGTTACCGAGCTCATAACTCTCACAAGTGAAGAACAACAACTCTGTCTCTTTCCGCAATCTTTTCCATCAGGTCGGAAGCACTTAGCCCTGACAGCTTACCGCCTCGCTTTATTAAGCTGTTACTGCCGCTAATCGGGAAAGTTATGCTTCATATTATAAACACGTGTTTGACGTCATCCGCTTTTCCTAAAACGTCGAAAGCAGCAACAGTTGTACCAATACCAAAAAAAGCTTGTGCTTTAGAATTACCATCCGATTTTCGACCTATCAGTATTTTGTGCTTTTTATCGAAGGTTCTGGAGAAACAAATGTATTGTTACGAGCGTGGCCTTAGTTCGTTATTTAAAACACAATATTTCAGATATCATTAACAAGTTATTTCTTTTATTTAACTTCACTATTTACTTTTAAAACATTTACAAACAATTATGAAATCAACCCTTTATAGTTATCGCTAGTACTGTACTTCTAAATTATCGCAATAGTTTACGTCGTTCATTTCACTGTCTGAAATAAGACTGCCTCCTGGATGTGAGTTACGCCGTATTTAAACTCAACAAATTATCCTAGAACCTTCCTGAATATTACGTTCTCCACACCCAGTTTACTAGGATGTCACTAACCTAAAGTTGTCTCCATTTCCAATAGATGTCGCTTGTATCACTTTGTGGCGCGTAACATTGCCCCCTTCTTAAAACTATTCGTCCCGAACAGCAGGTGATCCACGGTCTTGATGCTCGCAATGTTGACATAAACGATCTAGATGAACGATTTTCCGTTTGCCTCTTGTGCCCCGCTGAATCCTGTATACTACGTCATTAATTCTAGTCACTACTGAATACGGTCCTTCCCAGGTTGTACAGCCAAACAAGGTCACCTTCATTAAATCCGGCTGAATTAGCACGTAAGTCATAGCGGGTCTTCATCCGATCGGTATTTATTGCTAGTTTTTGTCTCGTGACCTCGTGTACATCAGCTAAACGTTTTCTAAGTTCCGATTCATAATCGTCTGGTAACTTTTATTCACCTCTGGGTGTACCAAACTTGAGGTCGCTAGGTAAACGCATCTCCTTTCCGAATATGACTTTTGCTGGAGTTTGTCCGGTTGTGTTGTGAACAGCTGATCGATAGGCCATTAGGAACATGGGAATATGTCGATCCCAATCGCGTTGGTGATAGTCGACTACTTTCTTTAGATGCTCGACCAATGTTCTGTTGAAGAGCTCTACCATGCCATCAGATTGTGGATGCAGAGGAGTTGTTCTGGTTGTTCTTATTCCCAGCATTTAACACATCTCTTGGAAAGTCCGTGATTCGAAGTTCCGTCCTTGACCCGAATGAAGTTCATGAGGCACACCAAATCTACTGACCGAATTCATTATAATTTGTTCCGTCACTGTGGTTGCCTCTTGATTAGGAATTGCAAAAGCTTCAGGCCATTTATTGAAATAGTCAATAGCAACTAATATGTAACGGTTGCCGTGATCTGTTTCTGGAAAAGGCCCAGCAATGTCTATGGCTATCCTTTCAAATGGGGCTCCTACATTGTACTTATGCATTTCTCCTCTGCTTCTGTGTGGCGGTCCTTTGCAAGAAGCACAGATAGTGCATCTGCGGCACCACTCCTCCACATCCTCTCGCATATGTAACCAATAAACGCGTTCTCTTATTTTGGAAATTGTTTTATTCACCCCCAAATGTCCTCCAGATGATCCACTGTGCATTTCTTTTAAAACATCTCTGACCTTGGATGCTGGCACGACTGTCTGCATTCGGAATGACTCGCCGTTAGTTGCTTCCCACTTACGTTTTAATATACCACACTCAACGTGAAGAGAATTCCATTGAGCCCAATAGCTCTTCAGTTTCTCACTCCTCTAAGAGATATCTTTCCATTGTGATCATTTCATGTCTTCTTTCCTAGCAAGAATTGGTGATATGTCTGGGTCTTCCCGTTGTGCTGTTCGCAAGCTCTCGTTTTCCCAACCCGTCGATGGCTCCTCCGTTATCAGCTGTATAGTTGCCTTTGTTTCTTTTTCTTCCACCCGAATGCAATGTTTGCATTCAACTTTGCATGGACGTCGTGAAAGGGGGTCTGCATTTCCATGGATACGTCCTTTTCGGTGTTGGATTTCAAAGTCATAAGCTTCGAGTCGCTCTATCCATCTCGCCACTTGCCCTTCAGGTTTCTTAAACTGCAAAAGCCATTTAAGCGCTGCATGGTCTGTACGGAGGATAAATTTCTGCCCGTAGAGATATTTATGGAAATGTTTTGTTGAGTTTACAATAGCAAGTAGCTCTTTTCATGTAGCACAATAATTTCTCTCTGATTTTGTAAGTACTTTGCTATAATACGCTACTGGCACCACTCGACCATCCTTCTCCAGTGAAAGCACTGCCCCGATACCTACATTGCTGGCACCCGTGTCCAATATAAAAGTTTTTTCCAACATTGGATAGTGAAGTACTGGACTTTCACAGATATGTTGCTTCAAATTCTCAAAACTCCCGTTACATTTATCTGACCATATGAACGGCTATCCTTTTTCTGTAATTTGATGTAGGCTCCTTGCTATATCTGCAAAACCTTTTACGAATCGCCTGTAGTAGGTAGCTAGACCAAGAAAACTCCTTAATTGATGTTTGTCCTTTGGAATTGGCCAATTTTTGACAGTTGTTATATTTTCTGGATCAGTTCTTACGCCTTGTGATGAAACTATGTGCCCCAAATATTTTACTTCACTTTTAAATAGAGCGCATTTATTCGTACTGAGCTTCAGTTGCGCATCTCTCAGTGTTTGAAGTACGTCCCGTAAGTTGTTTATATGTTCCTCGAATGTCCTTCCCATTACTATTATGTCATCTAAGTAGACCAGACATGTTTTCCAGGTTAATCCTCGTAAAACACATTCCATGAGTCGTTCGACTGTAGCTGGAGCATTACATAATCCAAATGGCATAACTCTGAATTGCCATAAGCCACTCCCAACTGAGAAAGCAGTTTTCTCTCGGTCCTCGGGATGTATTTCCACTTGCCAGTAACCACTCTTCTAGTCCAGGGTGGAAAACCATTTTGCTCCGGAAAGGGTGTCATCAATCCTTGGTAACGGATAGCTATTCTTTTTCGTTACGTTATTTAGCTGGCGGTAGTCTACACAGAATCGGGTGCTGCCATCCTTTTTATTGACCAGAACAACTGGCAATGTCCAAGGGCTGTTAGATTCTTCTATTATGCCTTGTTCCTTCATGGAGTTTATCATATCTGCTACTTCTGATTGTTTCGCTAATGGTAGTCTTCGCGGTATCTGCCGAATGGGCCTAGAATCTCCAGTATTGATCCGATGCTGGACAAGATTTCTTTTACCGAAATCTTCATCATTCAATGCAAATAATTCCGAAAATTCATCGATCACCTCTTTGGCGTCGTTGTATTGCTGTTTACTTAAGGTACTAGAAGAAAGAAGTTTTTGAACCTGTTGAGTAGTAGTTGGTATAGGTTTTGCTTCCTTAATATTACTACCATTATTCAAACTAACAATCTGATAAACGGGTTCACAATTTCCAATTATATCACCTTCTTTTAGTTGCACCTCATTTTCGGACGTGTTGAGCACTCTGACTGGAATTAATGTTGCACCTCCTGCTTTAACTAAAGTCTTACCTACAATGATGTTCGATGTAACTTTTGTAGGGTTAGGTTCCACGAAATAGAATCGGCAGGTCCCGATGTCATCAGTAAGCTTTGTCCATACTAGCGTCTCCGAGAATGCAGAGAGAGTAATATTCTCACAGACCATCGCCCTTATTTTTGCAGGATAATCTGTTGCTCCTCCTAGTCTCATAGGAATTTTTATGTTGCCATATTTGAGTATCCGTTCTCCGACATCTAAATTTATTTTATATGTGGTCATAAAGTCTATTCCAAGAATGCATTCATCCGTTATGTCTGAAACTAGGAAAGTGTGAGGAAATAGTAGTTCGCCTAGTTGAATATCCAAACTCATTTCTCCAAAAACTTGTACTGCTGCTCCAGTTGTTGTTCGTAGTAAATTTTTGGTGGTATTGTGAAGCCATTTGTTCTTGACGAGATCCGCTCTAATAATTGATATTGAAGCTCCAGTGTCGATAGTGATAGCGCAGTCATTTTTTCCTACATTTCCATATATAAGAAGACTGCTATTGCTTCTCTGCAACTGGGCTATCTGCATGATGACTTGGGACTGTCGACCTTACCAACCAACTTCTGCCCCCGAAGTTGGTTTTTACATGTTTTCCGACTGCTGAACATGGGAGCTGATGCGAGTAGTCACTGTTTGATTTCTAGTCTCTCCCCGAATAGCTTGCTTCCTGGCTCGACATCTTTGGTATTTTGTTGTGTCCTCCGCTTCTGACGATTCCATTCGAAGGCGTTTTCTGCAGTCCCTTTGGAGATGTCCTGGTCTTTTACAATTCCAGCATCGCAGAATACCGCGTGAAGAATTGCTCTGTGATGGCTGCATTCTATTACAAGTACATTCCTCCACCGAAATTTCTCTCACTCGTACTGCACTTCGAGAAGCTTGCCTGGTAGATTCGTACGCTAATGCATAGGCTAGTGCTTCTGCTGTTGATTTCTTTCCTGCTAGCCTTAACGCTTGTTGTAAATTTTGATCTGCATAGCGTTCACAAATGCTTCTGTTGCCACTTCATTAAGGAAATCCGCATTTACGGTAGAGTATGATAGATAAGCTAATCTTTCCACATCAGCCTGTAGTTGTTGTAGTGACTCTCCATGCTTTTGAGTCCTGTTGCGTAACTGCAGGCGATATACTTGCTTCATGTGCTCATCTCCATAACGTAATTCTATCGCCTGCAATAGTGAAATGTAATCACATTGCTTTTCAATCTGTATAGTTTGTAATAACTCTGACGCAGGACCGCGAAGTGCTAATACCAGAGCTCTAGCTTTGTCTGTATCGCTCCATCCATTTACTTCGGAAGCTGCCTCAAATTGTCTCTTGAAAATATGCCACAAACTTTGTCCATCAAATATTGGAGATTTCATTCTGCCTGTACCGGATATTTCAATTCCTTCGCGTCGAGGTTGTTGATGCTTTATCCTCTCCAAATCTGCTTTAAAGTTATCAAGCTGCTCCGTGACATTTTGTTGTACTTCCGACACTTCTTGTTTAACTTCCGACACTTGTTGCTGTACTTCCAACACTTCCTGCTGGATTTCTTCAATTTTCACATTTTGTGTGTCTAATGAATTTTTCAGAAAATTCTTCTGTTTCTCCAAACAAGTTTCTAGACAATTCTGTAAAGAAATCTTTTGTTCATCCCAACGGGATTCCAGAGAATTCTTTTGTTCGTCCAAACTGGTTTCCAGAGAATTCTTTTGTTCCTCCATAGATTTCTTCTGCTCATCTAAACGTGATTCCAGAAAATTCTTTTGTTCCTCCAGAGATATCTTCTGCTCATCTAAGCGGGATTCCGGAGAATTCTTTTGTTCCTCGAGAGCATTCTTCACCTGCAGGGTTGAAAGCCCCATTTTGGTCATTAATGTACCCAAAAGCTGTTCTATGTTCATCGCAGGCACTTCTTCAGTTTCTTGTTCTTCCTTGAAAACGTATGTCTCAGGATTTTTTCTTCCTCTATCAAAGCTTGTCTAAGTCGCTCGACTAGAACATTCTTTAGACCTATCGTTTGCAATGACCGCTTCCCCAACTCCACTTTCAATGCCTGTATGCGAAGCTCCTCTAGTTTGCGTCCCATTCTTGCGTGATTTCAAAAAAATTAATCACTCTTTGAATTTCAAAGTCAAATGCCACCACTATATTTCGCGAATTTATTTTACTTCTGACACCAGTTGTTACGAGCGTGGTCTTAGTTCGTTATTTAAAACACAATATTTCAGATATCATTAACAAGTTCTTTCTTTTATTTAACTTCACTATTTACTTTTATAGCATTTACAAACAATTATGAAATCAACTCTTTATAGTTATCGCTAGTAGGTACTGTACTTCTAAATTATCGCAATAGTTTACTTCGTTCATTTCACTGTCTGAAATAAGACTGCCTCCTGGATGTGGGTTACGCCGTATTTATACTCAACAAATTATCCTAGAACCTTCCTGAATATTCCGATCCCCAAGCCCAGTTTACTAGGATATCACTAACCTAAAGTTGTCTCCATTTCCAATAGATGCCGCTTGTATCGCTTTGTGGCTCGTAACACTATTAACAAAATCTTCGGCACGTGGAAAGCAGTAATTTACTTACGCGCTGGCAATCAGGTTTCCGCTCTTCTTTCAGCTATTTCACAGCAATATTAAAAGTCTCCACAGATATAAGGTCTGCGTTAAGCAAGAATGAGTTTATCGCCTTAGTTCTTGTCGATTCCTCAAAGGCCTTCGACAGCGTTGATCATCGTTTACTTCTACAGAAGCTCTCCATCAGGTTTGGGTTCAGGTCTTCTGCATTGCGTTGGTTAGAGAGTTTTTATCTGATCGTCAGCAGTGAGGTAAGGTAGGACAAGCTGTCTCTGGTTCGTTACCTATTCTCTGTGGTGTTCCTCATGGATCAGTACTAGGCCCTTTAATGATTAGCCTATTTATAAATGACCTCCCACAAGTGTTAGAAGATGCAAAAGTACATCTGTATGCCAACGATGTGCAATTATATCTTAGCGTGATGAAGTGTTGCGATAACGTTAATATGGTGCTCAGTAAGGTGTATGCTCGACTGCGTAGGTTATGGCTTTCAGCGAGTATTTTGCCAAGAAAAATTCGTATGAAGCTTGTGAAAAACATTATTCACCCCGTACTTTACTTTTGGTGGCTCAGTTTTACCAAAATTAGATAGTGTATGTGCCCGTAAGATTCAGGTTGCCTTCAATGATTGTATCCGCTTCATTTTTGGTCTCCGTAGATTTGTTCATGTCTCACCATATAGTACCCAACTGCTTGGTTGCTCCCTAGATTCTTACCTTAATCAACGAGCATTAACTCTTCTTTTTAATATAATAAATCGAAATACACCTGAATATCTCAGGGAATTTTTCCAGTTATCGAATTCACCACACAATCGTTACATCATAATTTCGAGATTCAGAAAATCGGTCATGGAGAGTTCTTTCCTTGTTCAGGCTACTCGACTTTGGAATAGTCTTCCATCAAACGTTCAGAGTGCTGGTACTGTCAATGCATTTAAGAAGATTATTAAGATGCATTTGTGAGTTAAGGAATTTTATCTATTTTCTGTTTATCACTAATTTCCTATTCTTATTCTTTTTATTCTTTTATTTCTTTAGTTATTAGTTTTATCTTATTTTATTTATTTTTAGCATCACTATAACTTTTCTATATTGTCTACTTATGATTTATCTTTTATTATTGAATTCTTGATATATGCTTTTGAGTGTTACATTTCTAGCTCCGATTAATATTATAGTACAAACAAAAGATTGTAAATCTTGTGTACGTAGCCCATAAATAAATTATTATTATTATATCTATAATGAGGAAAAATGTGCTAGATTTGGCATATAATGTAAATCTGGCGCTCCTCTGTGCATCTGCTGATTTGAAAAATAAGAAGAAGAAATGCAAAGAAATTCAAATTACAAATTATATTATAAATATTCTTTTTAATATAATGTTTTTCTCATTTTTAAATAGTTAAATTGAAAAATAAAATAAGTAAAAACGTTAATTCGATCCATATTGCTTTTTTTAGTGTTCCGTACCCAAAGGGTAACAACGGGAACCCTATTACTAAGACTTTGCTGTCCATCCGTCCGTCACCAGGTTGTATCTCATGAACCGTAATAGGTAGACAGTTGAAATTTTCACAGACTGTGTAGTTGTCTATTGGCGATATAACAACAAATAATAAAAATAAAATAAAATTAAAAAGTAAAAGGGGCAGCCATACAAGAAACTTGATTTTTCGGCGTTTTTTTCCTCGTTTCATTCTCATTCATTATTATTATCATAAGTAGGCATTTTTTTGAAATGACAGCATTATTATTATTTTTTCAAATAACAGCATTATTTTTTCACATGACGCCTACTCTCATTTGAAAAAAATAAATAAAAAGTAAAATTTGCCCGATGCTACGGAACCCTTCGTGCGCGAGTCCAACTCGCACTTCGCCGGTTATTTAATGTCATAAGTATATCAAAACCAGTTTGACAGTACAATTTAATTAAAAAAGTGGCTGTGTGTCTGCAGTTTATAATGAATCATTATAGACTGTGTCTAGGGCATAAGAATTTACTGTGAGCAAATGCTGCACTCCCTGATCCCGTTAAGATCTCAAGTTGAAATTTTGATTTCTTTTAGTGGATAATATAAGGTAGGAACAAAAATGAATAAAATTAAAAGTTCGCCTTCCAAGATAAAATACTTATCCTTGATATCGTCTTTCGCATATATTTTTGAAATGGCATTTCTCTTAGACGGCTTGAGGTCCTCACTTTCAAATGAGTTATATTTCACAGTTCTAGCATGAATAGCAAAATATGCATGAATTTTTAAAGAGGACCAGGGTAGCATTTTTCGAAATTTTAAAGTTGATATAACTCGCGATATACGCATAGTACCTATAGGGAAAATTTTAAATTCGAATTTTTATTTTCACAAAACCTGCAGGTATGTAAACTTTGGAAAAAATTATAAATGGTCATGTCACACATGTCGTCTATACTTCCGGCGACGTTGTACTAGCGCACGTCTATATTGCACGCACTGACGTCCATATTGCGTCCACTTTCTGCCACAGATTTCTACGAGATCACAGCGGTGCCACAGTTCAGGTCTCTGAGTACTACTGACGCAAGGAGTGTGTTATTTATATAGAATACCAATAGAATAATTTCACATGTATTTTTTTTTCGCGCGCCCCTATATTACCGTTGCCGCACCTCACGCCAAAACTCTGAAGTGTGCTCCAGGCGTTAGGTTACATTTTAAAATTTTGTAAAATCGACTGGAAAGTTATAAGTGCTAATAAATTACTAAATAAAAAACGAATTCACGAGTATGTAGTAAATCAAATTAAACTCAAATGAATCAAAGCTGCGAAATAAATTAGAAAAATTTTCTTCTAAATTGTCAACGGTAAGTTCTTGTACCCTGATATTTCTAAGCTGAGGTATAAGTGGTACTTGAACTACTGCAACAAATTTGCAAATTTTAAATTATTAGTAAATTTCACGATTTTAATGAAAACTGTTGTCCTAACCGTCACGAAAAAATTGGTTTATATTTGTCCATAAAACACACATTTAAATACAAACAGATCATACAATAGGTCTTTCTAGTAACTTTGGAGTAAAACTCTTTACGTTAAAATCAAGGAGAAAGTGATTTGCAGAAGAGGGAATACATCAAGAAAAGTTACCAGTTACTTTTCGAGTAAATTTTGTTAAGCTTGTCATGTGTCAAAAATCTGTCTGAAACAAGAAGTGAAACATTTTTTAATATTTGTAGAATATTTTGTATAAATAAACAGCTTCGCACCTTCTATAATAGTTGTATCCCAACTCTTTGGATGATCACTTTTCACTCGATATAACAACAAGCGGCTAAACCTCAAATTTACTCAAATACATTTGGCAATCGAAGTTACACATCCCCTTTTAACACATATGTATGTGTAAATTTGTGCAAGGTAAGAACCGCATAAATTTACTCGCTTATCACGATCCCAAAAGTTAACAAATTTACGTAAAAGTTTTTACATCGAGTAAGCACTTCCGAGCTAACTGACAGGCCTAATATGCGCTTGGTTCTAACAAAAGTTTTCGCATGTAGTAGTGTTGTAAAACTAATCCATATATATGTGTGCGTACAATGCAAGTGGTGTCAACTTGCATCTGCCGTTAATGGTCCTAACAAATGTGATACAAATTTATTATTTTTGTGAGCATGCGACAAAACTTAAATATGATGTTATTAGTTATTAGTGGCATGTGTGAATATTATCAAGGTAATTACTAAATTATCAATCCTTGTGTGGTCGGATTGTTGCTTTTCAGGAATTTCAAGAATGTGACGTTACTTTTGAGGACATAAAGACTGAAGAACTCGACAATTGTTAGTTACGATACTTAATGATTAATTTGGTTTAGTTTAATTTCGGGTTTCTTACGAATCCAGAACATCATCAGTATGTTCTATCTAATGGCAACGAAAATAATTTTTGATAAAAGGACCGATTTTGTCCACAATTAAATTCACATATTCGAAGCTTCTCATAAAATTCAAATTCACCAATATTTGAAAATTAAATATAAATTAATCCAAGCTCATGAATTTCTGCCATTTTGAATGATAAAATCCACTCAAAGGCAGTGTTCAAGCTCTCTTCCTGAATTTACCATGATTTCATTGAATAGATTTGATAATTTTTCAATAAATAATTGTGAATGTTTTTCATCCCTTTAAATTGGCGGCTTCGGAAACAGTGAAAATTCCTGAGTAGTGACTGGAATGGGGGGTATGGTTTTGTAGTGGCGATTGCTTTATGGCTCGAAAAAAATTTTCGTAGCTTGACCGATTAAAAATAAAGCACGTAATCAATCGTACTCACAAGGATGAAAGCAATTGATTCTAAATATATAACGAATCGGAATTATCATATGCAGTGTAATAATGTGAACTAGGTAGAAAATAATGAAAACCACATCTGCTTAGCAATTATTTTATTGCTCGGTCACTGCGTATATACTAACTGCTAGATATAGTTTACTTGATTAATCTCTAATGATCTAGTACAAAAGAGAGAGAGGGAGTGTATACAAATATAAATGTTCTACATCTTGGAAGAGACATACTGGAACTGTATAGTAGTTACTAAGTCGTATATACTACATCCAGCATGCTTCAATGGTTGTTAAGACATCAGCAAAGAATAACCCGAATTAAGCCTCCACAATTAGGACTTTAATATTCAAAGTGTAGTAAAATAAAGAGAAATATAAATTACTCCATTAAAGTACTAAAACTCTTAGAACGGTTTTCTATCCAGCAGGTATATAATGAAGCCTGCGACGTTGTTTGCTCAGTAGATTTTTTTGCTCGGGCGCCGATAGTTAGTTCAGGCGGTATAGTTCAGTCAATTGGGTCTAAATAAAGTATTTGCCATACGGATGGTGGGGAGTTGTGATTTTTATATTTCTTACTTAATTCCGGGCCCAAAATAAAAATTCAACTTTCACCCTTGGGAGGTCTGCGCAGTCCGCCATCTTGGCTGATACAGATTTGAAGAAGACCAAATTCCTTACATTTTTTGTATAAACACTTTTCTGGTACGTCTGTTAGGTAACAAGTTAAGAATTTATATGTATAGTATCTACTCCTTATACAGGGTGTTTCGTCCATGATGGTCCATAAGACAGAAGGTGATAGTTGTCACTAGGCAAACAAAAAATTGTACAGCATAGTGGAGGGGGGTATCTCAACCGTTTTGCAGTCATAGAGTGATTAAAAAAATTCTCAAATCTTTCGTATAAACTTAAGGTGACCTGACACTTACAGAGCTCATTGGATGCAAAACTTCATGGCCTTTCCAACGACTGCTCGATCAGCCCCGTAATCCTCTCCCCTTCTGGACTTATGGAAATCTAAGAATTTCGGATTTTTTAGCCTTTTTATTGACTTTAACCAATTTTTTTTATAAAAACTGTAAATTGTGAACTCTCCTCTTTAATTTGACTTAGTATACCTAGTATACCTATGTGCTCACTGAAGCCGTTAAACAGTTATTAGCTCATAACCCTTTTTTTAAATTACGTGTTTTCAGTCACTGAGGGAACAAATTATCTTTCGTTTAGTCAACCATAACTCCTGAGAACAGAGGAACACGGGGCTGGTCGTGAAGTCGTTGGAAGGATGAAGTTCTGCATACAATGTGCTCTGTAAGATGATCGTATACCTTGAACTTTTTAAAACACAGGGTATTTTGTGAAAGACCAGCAAATTTTCTTAATCACCCTGTAACTCAGAAATGCCGCCCCTCCCCCCGCTTGCCATACAATTTTTTGTTTGACCAAGTGACTACTGTCATCTCCTGTCATGGACAACCATGAACGAAACACCCTGTATGAGGGCTACTATGCGTATAATTTTTTTTTGAAACTGTTTGCATTACTCGTTACTCATCAGTGTTCACATGAAATATATAAGGAATTTGATTTTCTGCAAATTTGTATCAGCCATTTTTGTCGTAGGATGAATCGGTGAAGAATTATTTACAAAAAAAAAAAACAATTTTTTGTACCTTTAATCCAAGATGGCGGACCCTTTAAGGGTGAAAACTTGGTTTTTATCGGGGCCTCGAAAAAGTAACATACATATATAAAAACTACCGCACTTTTGTAGGGCAAAACCCCTATTGACTGGACTAGTAGCAAAATGTCGAATTTTGACTCTGTTTAGATTCAGTGGAGTAAGGGGTGAATTGAAATCAATTTATGACTTTGCATGCGTCCCTATTATAAACGTAAAGTTAGTATATCTTAGTGTAATTCAATTAAATTCATTAGATGTAATTGACCGGTGTGATGGGAGGACTTTCCGTTGTACACGTACTAACTACTATATTCCGTTGGTCACGTACTACTACTAGTTCTTCGTTGTTCACTTACTGGCGCCAGGTTAGTTTTCCGTTGCACATGTACTGACTAGTGTATTCCGTTGTTTACGTACTACCACTCGCTCTACGTTTTTTACTTACCGGCTTATAGGATAGCTTTTCGTTGTACAGGTAATAACTAAAAGCTTCCCATTAATACACGTGCAACCATAGTTTTCCATTGTTCACGTACTGGTGGACATGTGGGCAGAGACGGATATTCTTGGATTCCCGGACAAGCCAGTTCAACTTTCTATAATTTCGAAAGCATATTCGGGGCGAGGTTGAAGGTACCTAATGAGTCTGTATTTTCCTACTTATAATAGCGATTCAAAAAGGAACTATGATTTATAAGCGAAGGAAATTTTCTAGTAAATGTCTAGCTATATATTGAAGCTCATTACAAGCAAAACGGGATTGTTATACACAGAAGGAGGAGATCAAATTATCTGAGACTTCAGGAGAAATAATTCTTCAGTCCTTGAAGAAACTACAATAAATAGTTTTTGAAAAATAACAAGAAACAAGTTTTGAAGTATTATTTTAATGACATTACATACTAGATAATATTGAATTAGCTTATAAGTGGGGCTTCGACCAAAACTCAGAAACACATCAATTTAAAAACGTAAACATTAACAGTTTATCGAAAAATCGCCTAACGAAAACGTTTTAGAATCCAGTGAAACCTTATTACATATTATAATTCAGTTGTATTTTTCTTTTAAATAATGTCAGCAGAAAATTTGTGCCCCTAGTCCATACCAAGGTCGTTATTAATGATTTATGTAAAAAAATAAAGTAGTAAGAATTTGGATAATAAGTATTGTTACGGAAAGTTACATTTGGGAATACCTTACCACTATGTACTAGCTGCGTTTTTTTATTTCTCTTATCTGATCCGATTGAATTTTATGTTCGTAAAACAACAACAATTCGTGATCCATTGTTGTTGCTTTACGTACATAAAATTGAACCGGATCAGATCAAAGAGATAAAAAAACGTAGCTAATAATGTTCTCATATACATATGTACTCACAAGTAGTGTCGATGTTGTATAGAAAGTAGTCAGTAGTTGGTCTGTCAATAAAGTCATAAGTCAAGTAAAAGTCAAAGTGTGGTTTTTAATCAATAAATCTCTCACAAGTATATGCACAACCAATTTAAAAATCCTGTTCCAATCAAGTTGATTATATATGAAAAGGAAATTTTAGTTTTACATACATTAATAATGACAATGGTTGACGGAAAAATGAGCAACACGTTGGATTGGAACATCATCCCAAGCATGCTATATTTGGAGTATATCTTTCAAAAATGTAGGTAAATAATGTGAAAGCAGTTGAGGAAAGGCCATGCAAAAATATGGCATATTATTTTACAAGCTATTTATTCTTACTGAGTATTGTCTTATTAATATTGAAGAATGAAAAACAAATAAACTTATTAAAAAGTTATCTATGTGTGTATGTAAATCTTTATAATTTGTATGAAAACCCTTGCAAGGTGCATAAAATACCAGAATATGCAAGAAAATCATTAAGGTCTCATTTGAATTACTCTTAATTTTACTTTTTCGAAATTGGGAGAATTGGAGTTATGATCTTCTCTATTTAATAGTATCAAAAACGAGCTACTGATACATATTTCTAGTTACATCTGCTCCATCTATTATTAGTCTAATGTATTTTTGAAAAATACCGCATCCGTGCCATCTCAAATTTGATATTGGTATAAGACCAACTCTTATCATTCACTAGATGAGTCCCGTATGAAATTCCGTCGAACAGAAAAATGATTATAACCAATTTTATAGGATTTCATATTCTGAAGAAATTTTGAGTACAATAAAAATGTCTAGGACTGATCGTTTTCACAGTATACGTAAAACGTTAAATTTTTATATGGCAACACCAAGAAGGGATTGCCCGATTTAGTTCATTTTTAGGGTTCCCTATCAAAAGGGTAACAACGGGAACACTATGAATAATACTTCGCTGTCCGTCCGGCCGTCACCCGGTTGTATCTCATGAACCATAATAGGTAGTCAGTTGAAAATTTCACAGAGTGTGTATTTCTATTGCCGCTATAACAAAAAATAATATAAATAAAATTAAATTAAAGGAGATTCCCATACAAGAAACCTGATTTTTTGGCGTTTTTTCCTTGTTTTATTCTCATTCATTATTATTATCATAAGTAGGATTATTATTAGCATTATTTTTTCACATGACGCCTACTCTAATTTGAAAACATAAATTAAAAGTACATAGTTTAAATTTTGTACGATGGTACGGAACCCTTCATGCGCGTGTCTGACTCGCATTTGACCGGTTTTTGAAATTATTTTTAATATTTTTATGAAGACACCATGTACTAAATTTCAGGTCTCTATGCCAACGCGTTTTCAGGCAGTGCCATAATATATAGTGGAAAACAAAATTTTTGTATGGCAGCCCCACGAGGAGTTACCCGATATGTCTCATTTTCGAATTTAATTTTACTGTTCTTATAAAGTACGGGTACAAAATTTCAGCTTTCTAGGTTCACGCGTTTTCCAGTTATCGTGCACACGGACGGACGGACTGAAGGCCATGCAAAAATAAAAATAACTTTTAATATTATGCGTGGGTGTCCAATCCATTTTGCTCTACAATCATTACTTTTGAGCGTTGCAAACGGAATGACAAACTTAGTGTACCCCATGATACAAAGACAGAAGGTATGGCCGAGTTTTCTGTCAATTGGGTACTTACGTCATAGGATGACAAAACTGATTCAGTCGTGCGATCTGTCATTGTCTCAAGTTTTGATTATTTATTTGAGAAAGCTAAAATTTCATATTATTTCACAACAGTGATATATATAATAAAATTAAAAAGTGTGAATATAGAGTACCGAATTGCTTAAGGGAGCACTGCTGATATGATAATTTGTTGTAATGTAATCTCAAAAAACGGTCAAGAATCGAACAACTTCTTATAGCGAATTATTTTTTAAAAATATTTTAAAAATTTATAAAGTTTTAAACATCCAAACGCAACCAAGCAATCTTTTTTCTGTTCACTGACAGATACAAATATTTTGATATTTTACAAAATAATTGACATGCTTTGACAAATAACTTTTGTGTCCACATGACGTAGTAACCCAAATAGTTCCTATCGAATCGACCATACCTTCTTATCTTTGTATCATGAGTATACCCTATAGATTTCATCTAGGGTATAAAAAGGTCTCCTTAATTGCAAAATTAATTCCTCAAGTCGCAAAATTACAATACCTCAAAATGCAAGATAGTGTAAGAGATGTAAAAGAAATGTAAAGGGTAAAAAAACTCATCCCTTTTCAACTTGTAAGCCATTAAGTGCAAAATTCTTATGCTGTAAAAATGGAAGTCAGCCAAGGAGAATGCCGCAAATTAATTCTTTCCACTAATTTGGTAAATCCGAATATGTTTCGAAGAAGCTTAGGTAAAAAGTTGAAAATTCCGAAGACGACTATTCAAAATGTTCTCAGTAAATTTCGAGAATCTTACAGTGTCCAGAGAAAGTCCGGGCCAGGAAGGAAATCAAGTTCGATAGACCAGAAATTGACCAAAGAAGTGGTTGACAGCTGTAAATGGAACAGGTCATTGAGGGATATGGCTGATAAGGCTAAAACGATATAAACTACGGTCAATCGAATTAAAATAAGAGAGGGCCTACGAAGTTTTCATGCTCAGAAAATACCGAACGGAACATCAGAAAAGAACCAAGTTGCAAAATCCAGGAACAGAATTTTTTATGAAGATTTCCTAACGAAGTTCGGGATAGGTGAAAACGAACTTCAACCACTTTCTAGGATAGGAATTTTATGTGGAAAAAAGAGTATGTGGTGCGATCCCTGCTTTAAAATTCATCGGTGTACCAAATTTCTCGGCAAATACTTAATTTGGCAAGCAATATGTTCGTGTGGCCAAAAATCATCACCGTTCGTGACAACAGGCACAATCAACATGGAAGTGTACGTTAAAGAGTGTCTTCAGAAGCGCTTTCTTTCATTCCTTAGAAAGGATGATGCATCAGCTTTCCCAATTGCCGGCAGAAAAGCGAGAGATTTTTACTACGCCCAATACATACCCGTAGTACACAAGGAAGCGAATCCTCCAAATTGCCCAAAACTTGGACCAATTGACAAATATTCGTCTAATATTGACAGATAATTTAAACAAAAATAAAAAACACTCTGTTAAAATAGGAATTTTTAAGAGGCAGTATAAAATAGCGTCCGATTCGTTCGATACTGCCCGTACAACATTTAATGAAGAACGTAAAGCAAAAAGTTTACCAATTTTATAGCACGTAGTAATTATATCATGTCGTGTGAGATAATTCAACCTTTAAAATCCAAATATCAAATCTTTTATTCAATATACTGCTTAAAACTAATATCACACAAACATTCTGTTTTTTAACAAAAATACCAAAATATCTTAAAGCTATGTAAAATAAGAATAGAAAATTCACGAAACAAGTTAAAATTAAATCATAAATCCAGTACCGCCACTATGATTTTGTTCCCTTTAATTCTGTAAAAAAGAAGAGAATTCACAAATAAATTCATGAATTAATTCAACATAATATGATTTTTTAATATATACTGCTACGTGTAGGCATAACAAAAATAGAATTTTTGTCTGTGCTACCCGTGTGAACACGGTAGTAGTAGCAGAATTAGATTTCTGCAGTAGGAATAAATTTTAACTTAGATCGAAGAAAAAAATGAAGCAGAAGTAGATTTCGCAGCAGGAGTAAATTCCTGCTCAGGTGAAGGAAAGGTGAAGCAGAAGTAAATTCCTCCTTAGATGTAGGACAGATGTAAAGCAGAAGTAAATTTCTGCAGCAGGAGTAAGTTCTTACTTAGATGGAAGGAAAATATGAAGTAGAAGTAAATTTCTGCAGCAAGAGTAAATCCCTACTTAAGTGAAGAATGGAATTAAAGCAGAAGTAAATTTCTGCGGTAGGAGTAAATTCCTACTTAGATAGAAGGATAGGAAACCGATTAAATTCTGGTGGAAGCAAGGGCGGATCCAGACATTTGCTCTAGGGGTGGGGGCGATCGCCCCCATCGCCCCCTATAACCGCACTTGATATCAGTTGTGGACCGCTCTGTAAAGCTTTCTAATTTCGTTTCAGCATGAAAATTTCATTACCATTCAGATATCGCCGAAGTTCTTTTATATATATAATACCTATAAGTTTTTGATCCCGTAAGCTTAGTAAAATTTTGTCTCACATAAAATGGAGGATATTATACACTTCATGCTTGTCTTACAGCCGGTGTTTTTCATATTAAGGTCGCTGCATTTATTTCAAACACCATAATTTCTTGGGCTGGCCTGCAAATTCTTGCAACTGAAATGGTGGAATGGGGAATGCTAATTAAGTAGGGTTGATATATATATAAAATTAAATTAAATATTTGCATGAAAATTGAATCTGAGATTAATTACCCCGGCTATGATAATTTTCCCAACATCTACTTTTCATCAAAATACCCGGCTTTTGTGAGCTTTCGATCATAAAAAAGTGCAAAAATTTTGCTTGTACTGACAATTCCTTAGTGGTATAATTTTAACTTTTTTGAGAATAATTTATGACTAAATAAGAAAAAATTAATAAATATAAATAACTTTTTAAAATACTATCTAAACTTTTCCATTTAATTAAATATTAAAATTATATTACATTTGTGTATAAATTTTAAAATTTTCATGGTACACAAAGAAAGCAAAGTAAAAGCAAACTAATTTAATTAAGTATTTTGATAAACATTAGCAGTTCCAAATTTCATTGTTATTCACTGTAGTGTTAAAACTAAAACTAAATTCCAGAACTGTGAGAAATTTGCCAATACACACGATTTAAAAAACTCACCGTGAAGGAAAGTGTACACTTAAATGCTGAATGAAAATTTTTCTGTGCTGAATGTTGTTTGAGTGCGAAAATAGTCTTTTTGAAGAAGTTAAGTTCAGCTATAAGAAAAGAGTTACAAATTGTTCTTTTAATATTAGAAACAGCTGTTGCTATTATTCAATCATATGTATTTGCTGTATTCATTAGTATTAAGGCGAAATTTATACACAAATATGTTGTATGATTTTAATATTTAATTAAATGAAAAATGAAGGGAAACTCTAGTGAACTTTTGTGATGTATTCATTAAGTGAAGGGAGAAATTATTTTCTATTTTTTAATGCAGTTTTAGAAGATTTTTTTTTGTATTTTCCATTTCATTTGACTAGAGTATAAATTTTGATTTATTAGAGCTCAAGGGGGGTGTGCTGTATCCGCCCTTGGGTGGAAGATACGTTCCGAGTAATTTCTGAAACGAGAATGGGTCATTCTGTTGTGGCTCGTCGCCATTTTATAACCGCCCTGAACCGTTACGACTCTACTTTATGATGGGTTGCCTGGCAACGCTCGATCTTAAAGTTGCATTCAATTGAACCCTGACTGCCGCGATACTAGCTGACATTACATCTTGAAAATGTCATTTGTTGACATTAGCAGAACATAAATATTGGGATGTATGATGGATTTTTGGTGAGCTTGTTAATTCATTTTATTTTTATTTAAATTAATGATACTATTGAATATTTTAGATGATGAATTTTATTGGGCGTGTATTTCTACGCCGCTGAACCAAAGGGAGGAAGTTCCCTAGCACTAGATAAGTGTTTTTTTTTAATTATTTTATAGATTGAATTATGTCTTCTTCTTTTTCTTTGGGCAAGTAAAGCATTGAGCGAATATAAGAAAAACTCAGTGTGGCCTGAACATGTCGCTTGTGAATAATGTAGATAATTAAGCAAGAGTTCAATAAAAACTGTTTGATAATAACAAAAAAAGTTTTTTCTTGTTGATTTCATGATAGGTGATCTTTTTTTTAAAACAGTCATTAAATTGTCCTGGGCTCCAAGTTTATTTCTGCTAGCTGTCATTAAAATTGACTCTGAAATAACTTATGCCTGTGCCGCAGAATTTTATAATATACCTTAATAGTTTCTTCTTTTTTTAAATACAAGAATTCTATTTATAAAAGGCAATATCGCTGCAACTGCGTGGAGCAAACCAAGGTTTTTGGAAAAACTGATTTTGATTTACTCTACGTGGCAGTGTTCGTAGCCACATAGAGCAATCCAATTTTAAATATAGTTTTAAATTTCCGCACGTGTATCACAATAATATTTAAAAAAAACGTACTTAACTCAAAATGTCAAATTTGGCGGATGGGGCAAACCAATATTCAGGCGACGAGATGCAATTTTTATATATTTTTATCTTTTATTAACCTTTACGATAGTATCAACAATTTTATTTCTAAAGTAATGATAACGTTTTTGTACCGACAATTACATATCGAAATTTAGTTTAAAGTCACACAGAAGGCTTGAAGATGGACAGTTAGTCCGACGTAAATTTAGCCAAATAATTTATGTATGTAAATAGCTAATACAGGTGGCTATTGAGAAAACATATCTTCGTTTGTTTTAATATTAGAAGAGACCTACGGTGTTCCAAGAAACTCTGTGAAATATAACTTTTATTTATTTTATTCAACTTGGAGATAATAATTTTCAAAACACTATAACTTATTTATTTTCAATTTAATGGAAAATGCTTCAGAGCTCTCTGTTACAGAATATTTCTTAACGAAGAACAAAAGTAATTTATTTCTTATATTTTGTAAATTTGTTGCATTTTATAGCATTGCAAATGTTGGGAAATGTAATGTAAATAATCCGAATTTGTGACAAAAAGTGTTAATAAATTTTCATTTTGACATTTTAATATGATATGATGAATTTTTATTGTTTTATATTTCATTATACTATTATAACTTAAAATCAAATATATCCACAATTGGAGTTACCAAGAATTTTCGATTGATATCAGTATACTCAAATTCTTGTCTTTTCGAAGGACTAACTTGCTAGTCATTATCAATTATAAACTCAAGATCTTCGTTGATATACTGAGGAATTTTTTTAGTGCAAATAGTCATTGGAAATTTCCACCACTTTCTTATAAGTTGCGCAGCGGTACTGAGTAATTGAGCACTTTAATCCAGCCTTGTGGCATTCAGCAGGCTACTCCACACTTAGTTTTACCTCTATAATTATTAATTTCACAAGCTCGAGAAGGGCAGACTCCTCGGTACCTTTTAGTGGAATAAACATTCGTGGTGTTTTTGCTAGTCCCAAGATTCCGGATCTTTGTATATGCTGAGCACCTTGTGTAATCTGGAGCGAGAATAGATTAAATTTACTGACAAATAAACCGAAATGTTCTTGAACGTACATCACATACATTTCCAACATTTGTTTGTATATAAAGTTGTGGAGTATATAACCGCAACACAACAGCATCGACAACATAAGACGTTTTTTGGCCCAAGATGAGCCAAAAATGTGTTAAACAGTGAGGAAAATAATGACAATGGGAAGGTGCAAGCTCATATTCGATATGCACATACGTTGAAAGAGAGGCAAGGGATTTACAACACTCAAATGAAGTGCTTTGGAATAGAAGAGTTTTTTGAGATTTTTTTTTAAACGATTCTAAATTAAATTATTAAATATAAATTCGTCTGACCGATACTTACTAAAAATTGTGCATTCAAGTCCCACATAGCGCAAAATATAAATAAATAAAAATTGGAAGTATTTTGATTTTGCTTTGTAGTGTTAAATTTTAGAAATTAAGTAGATTTATTATCTTTATACGCAACAACGCTAGTAAAAATAGATATTAACTTTGATGTCTCCGAGTATGGATCGGGAGACACAAGCATATAGTTTGATTTCTCAACGTCTTCATTATCTAGGACTACTCGGAAGTCCGTGTGACTGTGTCCGTCGCGACGTGTTGTTTAAAATCGAATCGAATGAAATTTCCCGATAATCTTCTACTACCATTTCAAGCGTCCACGAAGCAGGGTCTTTATCTCAAGTTCTACGAAACTCTACCACATAGATGGTGAGGAATAATTTTATGCAGTATACTAATATAAAAAGTCATGACATAATCATTAAAATATATATGGCTATATATATAAAACAAAACTATTAATCCTTTTTGTCAAACTATGCATTACTTACTTTACTTCCCCACTTTTGTCATGGCTTACAATCCGTAAAATTAATGAAAATATAAAAAGTAAATAGCTCAAATTGTTCGTTTTAAATTTCTTTATGAAAAAAGTCTGAAGCAATTTAGCATAAAACTGAAAATAAAGATGGTATAGGCCCTCAAGGATTTTCCCATAAATTTATTGTCTTTCCCGCCAAACTTTTTATTATTAATACTATGTGAAAAAGGCATATATAACAGTTCTAGAAAATTCTATTCACCGCATAAAAGCTATTAACAAAATACATTGAAACCAGGTTGAGATCCGAAAAGGGTCCGTGGACCATAGGGCACAACATTGTCCACCTTCTAGACTTGTGGGCAATTGCTCATAAGTCACAACGGACGCTATAACAAAGTTAAAAATTGGCCCAGCCCTCGTTTCCGACTTAATGCAGCTCTTCCAGGAGGTGTGACCCAAGGGATGTGTATCGTTTGCCTTAAAGGGCCGGACAGTGACAAATGAACTGAGTCACTATTTCAGATTCCTCTCCGCATCCTCTGCATACCGGATCTTCAACAAGCCGCATCCAATGCATAGGTGACCCGTGAGAAGAGTGTCCAGTGAGAATTGACACTAGAGCTCTCAGAGTTGGCTTGCTTAGTCCCAGTACCATTTTCGTTGGGTAAGCCCTACAGCTCCTTTGCGGTTCTACCTGAAGGGCCATCCAACGAAAGGCGACTGTGTTGGCACCCGGCCGAAGCTGAGATAGTAATGGCAAGGTGTTTTGGTGTGATCCCAATTGCAGAGGAGGTTTCCTCCGAGGATGCACCAAGACGAGCAAGTTCGTCCGACTTTTCATTCTCGCTAATGTCGCTGTGACCTGAAACCTAAAGCACCAATACTCCGTTGTTCTGAGAAAGTGAATTTAGGATGGTTTTATATTCCAATACAAGCTTGTAGGTTGTAAAATATTTAGGCAAAGCCTTGGCAGCTGCTCGCAATCTCCTGTTAAAGTGTATGGCAATTTCCAGGTGAGGCTCCTCGCGGAAAACATCTGCTCCGGCGTACTCTTCCGATTTGGAGCCTGTAGTGTATATATATATGATATGGTTTGTCAATGGTAGAAGTACGCAATGTGATTCCCATTCCGCCCTATCTGGAATTTTTATTGAAAATTACTCTTCAGCATGGTCGCTGTCCTTGCCTATGTCAGGTTCGATGGACTGCACGAATTCAAAAATGGATTCATGGGGAACTCTTGTACCAGTGTGAATCCAGCTTCGATTGAGATGCAGTCTAAACGCAAACATTGACGCCCTCTTATTGACGTGTGTATGTACAGGGTGTATGTTACAGATGACCTCAAGAGCCCTCGAGCTGGTTGATTTGGAAGTGCTTCTTACACTAAGGATACAGTGGCGAAGCCAAGAAGAATATAAATATGTCAGAATGCTGGGATCAGAAATATTTATTTTGACTAAATTAATAAGTCCCAGCCGCATGCCTTTGCATTGCTTACACACTCAAAAAAAAATTCGAAGAAATTTACTACAAAATACAGAGCCATCGCAGTTGCCTGCTATAATCGGAGTACAATACCTTTAGTATGTAAAATTCAATTATTTGGCTAGCAAAAGTACTACACAAAAGTAAGTTTACTTTCAGAGAATAAACGCCCCTTACTCGTTTTAAGTAAAATTACTTAACCATGAAGAATTTTGCTAAATATAGCAATTTATCTTTCCTCTACTATAGTAATTTTACTCCATACGTAATTTTTCCATTAACCATCTATTTTTACTGCAGTTTGGGAACTATACTAAATGGTAGAAATTTTACTTCGGTGCACAAAGGCGAAATAAATTCTGTTCAGCATATTCTTGCTTTTGGCTTTTTGTTGTTAAGTCAAATTTTGCTCACATTCCTTTTTTCCCTTTTAGGATTGTTTTCAATAAGTTTATGACAAAAAGTAGGTGTTTATCTACCACAATAAATACTATGAAAATTTTGTGAAGATTGATATTAATTATATCATGTTCATATTTTCATTTGGTTTGTTTATAATGATTCTAGTAGTAGTTCAGAGCTCAAAGATCCCTTTTATTATTAAAAAAAATACTTCATAAAAAATATTTAGGCGGTATAGAAAACCTATTCTGGTCTTTGAACTTTAAATCCTTTAAACTAAACATATCTTCAATTTAAGGAACAAAATTAGAAAAAATTCAAGTTAATTTTGACCAATGCCTATACATTCTTTATATGACTACATACATTTATGATATACATATTTAAAGGTTGATCAATATTGATTGAGAATTCACTCTTTTAATCTAAAAAACAAAAATATGCAGTGGATTTGAAACATAAAAGAAAAGTTAAAAGTACATATTATAGAAAAAACCTATTCTGGTCTATAAACATACTGCTTGAACAAAATCAATAGGACAATATTTGTACCTATGTATATTTACGTACATATATAAATGTTTGCAAGGATTAATAATATATATTAAGCGATTATCATTATTAAAATGTGAAGCGTTCAAAATCCATTATGTGATTTAAAAATACTGAATGTGATACATAAGAGAGAAATAAAAATATTAAAGCAAAAACTATCTTTCTTTCTATATGTTAAATTAAAAATTGTCCTTTAATAAAAAAACAAAAAAAAAAGTCTAAGCTTAATAAGGCTTCGAAATGTTTTTTGCGGTCATATATGGCAGAAGTATACATATATGTGCTTATGATATGAAAATAATTCTAACATTCGGATGTAATGGATTTTATAAAATATATGACACGAGACTTTCGACTTGCATTTCTTTTTGTTGATTTTTGGGATATTCCATGTTAAATACATAAAATGATGCTAACAAAATTTCTAATGCTTCTATCAATTCTGTGTGGCAACAAACATTATGCTGCTCAATAAATACGGAGAAGACCTCCTTCTGCGGATCAAGAGAAACGGAAAGCAATCTTTGAGAGGAAATCAATCTTTTAAGCAGCTCATAATGTGATTACTCATTTTAGAATACGGCACGCAGTAATTCATGAATAAATACTTGCTAGCCTGCAAATTTTTCTCTAATATCGAATGCAGATTGTCCTGAATTATCACTATTGCTTTCAGAAGTTAGGTTTTGCATTGAGTTATGCCCTTGGAGTGTTGAACCAGGTTGAATTACTATATCAGTATAGTCATTTTTCGAAGTACCAGCTGTAATATCAATAAGGCTATTCATTCCCAAGGTAGCGATTTTGGCGATAGACGCTTGTGCTTTTAGTTTCTGGTTTCCATTTATCATGTTCATCTAATAACATAAAAACTTTTGGATGAGGTTGAATTATTATCTCAGTATTTTGGTTTACCAAAGTAACATCATCAATAAGGCTATCAATATCTAATGTATCGTTTGAGCTATTTACGCTTACACCTTTAATTTCAGGTGTCCATCTATGATATTGCTCCAACAGCATAAACACTTTTGAACAGTATTAATCTAATCATTCGGAGTTATCGATATCTGTACCGGACGCCTCCAAAACTAGTCTGTTACCACTAATTCCGACTTCGTTAGCTAAAAATATAATTACTTGCAGTAGTACAGCTAAATATATAAAAGGGGTGACCATACCTTTTTTTATAACATAACCTAGATTCGGATTGCAGAGAATTGCCTTTTTATAGTTCGTGAAGAATTCCACGCTTCAAAACCTTTCCTATCCATGTTAATTTTAAAAATAGCCTTACAAAACCTAATACCTATGTATATTAATAGTCTTCATTTTGAATTATCATACACTTTAAGAGCAAAATAAAAAATTCTTAGGATATTAAAACGAAATAAGTGATTGCTTAGGACTAAAAAATATTTCATCGTTAATTTGTATAGTTTTGATAGGAAATTCTGACATAATTTCTTCAAATTTTATAATCAAATACTTACTTGAGTTTCAAAATGATATAAGCTTATTATTATCAGAAAATAGTATATAATTTACTTTTAGGCAAATTAAATCGTTAAAAGTATCTCTACAAACTGCAATTAAATTACCAGAAAAATAATCTATTCCATTAAAATATATGAATTTCGCAGGGGATACATATATCGGGTATAAATAAATCACGAAGTATATCTGTCGTATTTATTAAATTCTTTGTAATAGGTACATCGGAGAATCATGTTTCATTAATAGTTGATTGCAACAATTGATGTCTCTGCATCAAGGTCTTGGTAATATGTTTAAAAGATTTCATTTTTGAAACAATGTTTTTAAAATACTGATGTTTACTCTCAAATCGAAGCGTAGAAAATTTACCAGTGGTCCAATTTTCGAATAAGTAAAGGGTAATGCTGGATGTAATGGTGCTTAGGACGTAATGGAATATTAGGAAAAGCTTTAACACGAAGATCTGTATACTCATCAATCAGGTATTATAGATAATAAGATTGATTATATGATATTCTGTGCGTTGACACTAACTGAACAATTTCGCACAATTTCAAACAAAGTATGCAGTTAATGTTTGTGTAAAGTGTTCGAAAGCATTACGAAGAATAAAGGCAAAATAGTAATAAGTGTTGCGTTTTCAATTATTTGACCCGAGATTTTTTTCATACCTTTTTTTTAAGATAGGAAATGTTATACTATATTTGAGTTCCTTTTTAATATATCGCAACGACATATGTAAATGCTCAAAGCTAAAAAAGTCTTCCTGCACCAGCTTTTCAAGATATAAGGATCGAAATTTACTACACATCGTGAGGTAAGCAGGGTGGTAATCCAGGTTTACATATATGAAAAAATTTAAGATCATCTTAGCATGATCTGCTTTTAATCCCTCGAAACGATACCTCATTCTGAAGACTTTTAAGATCATTTGTATGTTCTATGATATTTCTTAATTTTCGCCTTGTTTTATGATTTTCGCGAAAGTCTGTAGGCGTTAAGTAGCAAAATCTACAGAAGTAACCAGAGCTGAAATTCTTGGTAAAACCTCCAATTTGATGAGCGCCTAGGTTATCTGCACTAACAGCAAAGATCGTTCCCTTAAACACTTTTTGTTCTGGTGGAAAATAAACTTGTATCCGTTCGATTTCCAACTTTTTAAGTCATTCATTAATGGCTGGAATATTTTTTTTAATCCAAAGTATTTGCAGTATCTGGTACTACAAATTAAGGCTAGTTGGATATCCTTCAGCCAATTACCAAGAATAAAATACACGGCAAAAAGTTTATGCTTACATTTTGTAGATCCCAACGGATTGGATACTTCGAATTCGTCGGCATAGAGGATAATTTCTAATCTTTTCTCAGAATGGAAAAATGATGATGTTTTATAAATACTACTATCTGTATGATCAGAAAAAACATTATACTTTGAAGTCAAGCTTTGATTCATTTGGTCGAAACTGTTAGGATGCAATAATAAGTTTTTTATATTCTCCAAAATAGGAACATAATGATAAAAAAAACTTTAAATGGTAGTTATTTCTACCTAAGGAGATCTGACTAGGAGGTATGTATTCGGGAGAGCTTGTATTTAACATATTCATTAGGAAATTGCTTTTAAAGTTCTGGTTACTGAAATTGCAACTAGAAATTACAGATATTACACCTTGTCGTATGTTTTCGGAAACATGATATTTTTCAAAAAATATATATAGTTTTGCAATAGTCCATGAGTGACGTCGAGGAACTCTTCACTTATTAAATTAATTACATTATGAAGACATTTTAATATTTTAAGGAGTGTAAATACTTGGACTACTTCTGGGATTTCGCATGATTGATCTCTTTCTTTGATATTTTCACTGTGATCACTTTCTACACATGTTTTTAATCCCAAATTATGACTTATTCTTAAGTGGTATTTAAAAGAACTCTTATTATCGTAACGCTTTGCACATCCTTGGAATGGGCACGAAACACCTTCTTTATTTTTAAGATGTTCGCATAAATGCCGTAAAAACGTAAAAAGCTCTCCAAATTGACTTTTACAAATCGATATCATACAAATCTTTTCTATAGAAATGTGTTTTTCTTTTTTATGTTTAAAATGAAACCTATAATAAGGGGATTTCAAAGAAGCGTAGTTTTTAAATAAGCGTTTACACGTATTTATTTTGCACTTGAACATTTTCCCTATACTTCTAATTTCACATTAAGCTGTATTGTTTAAAGTAATTCCAAAAAGCCTACTAATTATTGGGAAAATTACCTGAGTCGATCCAAATGCCCAATCTACAATGCATGGTTAAACCACGTCGTCAAAACGATATGGATTTTTGTGTTTGCTTCCCACTCTTGCATTTGAAAATTTATGCTTGCAAAAAAGTCCGTTCTCTCTCATTCATTTGACGACATGAGCACGAGCTTATGTGTAGTAGTTAATCAGCAAAAACGATATAGTAATACCTCAGGTATATTCAGCATAATTTAGAACCATGTAGGGGAATTTAGAACAAAACAGCTGTAAACTGGAACTTGTACTTTCAGTGCTGAAAGCAATATTTTATATTATTCGACTTGTCCCAAGCAATTTCTTAGTTTACTAAATTTACTATATCATAGTATAAATTATTGAGACCAAATACTTCTTTTGATGTAATTCTGCAATGAAATCGAGGAAGCAATTACATTTATGATAATTGACAGGTCAACAGCTGTTTAATTTGGCAGCTTGCCACTTCTTACATATTTCGTGTATTTATATGCATTCTTCAGCAAACGATATCGTTTTGACGACGTGGTTTTACCATGCATTGTAGATTGGGCAAAATACTCGTTTTGGCTTCCACTGCCAGATTTACATCACTAAACTAAAAAAATTTCACTTGCTCAAGCGGACTGTGTCTCTTGAATGTCAAAACTTCAACGCGTACATAAACATCAGATCATGCAGTGGCGTGGGTTTTTCCCAATTGCTACAGTTATCACAGCAAAATTACTACCGTTACCACACCAATATGACAGCATTATTCCGATGCTAGAGTGATATTACAGCGGTAACCACGTATTTTTTCTATGTCATATTGTAAATTTACTGACTCAAAGTAAATTTTTTGGACTTTTAATAAAAATCAACCGAAAACATTAGTAAAATTACCAATTATAATAGAAAATTATTGAAAAAGGTAATTTCGCCATTCATTTTCATGATTAATGTAATTTTACTGTTCGGAACTAGTAATTTTACATAAAAAATTTTTAGAGTTGTTGCGGCCCGTATACAGCCTTACAATGACGTTTGACTAACCCAAAACCCTCGAGAATACTTTCCAAGCCATGAAACAGAAATCTATATGTATGCGTTGTGAGTCAGTTTTCTAAAATGTTCTATATTGATACAAATGGAAAAGTGCCAAACATTGACTTTATATATGCTATAGAGACTAAACTACTATCCATACAGGTAAATAGTCTTCTAGTAATTTAAAGCTTGATTCCTTACCTTCCCAAAAGCTTAACTTCCTATATAAGGTAACAAAATAATAAAATAATTTTGATTACAAAGTAACCTTACCATTCTATGCTCAATACCTCTCAGCTGAGTGATAATTGCATGTGCGTATGTGCAGCCGTAGTCCGAATCTGTAGGCAGCTACATTCGATATCATCAGCCCACGGCATGACATGACGGCACAGCGACATTACCAGCGACATTACAATGATTACTCAGCTTAGAATTTTTGTTTGAGGAATCGTAGTCATTTGGTGAAGATAATTTTTTTTAAATAATTTTGTTAGGAAAGGTTACGGTTCGGAAGATAAGAAAGCAAGCTTAATGCCCTAGACACACAGCACTCTTAATGAAGAAATAACTAACGACTCATCATTAGTCTATAATGATTCATTATAAACTGCGGACACACAGCCCTTTCTTTAATTAAGTTGTGCTGTCAAACTGGTTTTGATGAACTTATCACATTAAAGAAGCAATATGGATCGAATTAACGTGATAAACTTTGTTTTCATTTATTTTATTTTCAATTTAACAATTTCCAAATGAGAAACACATTTTATTTAAAAAAAATATTAATAATATAAATTGTGATTAGCATTTCTTTGCATTTCTTCTTCTTATTTTTCAAATCGGCAGATGCACAGCGGAGCTGCAGACTTACATTATATGCCAAATCTAGCACATTTTTCCTCATTATAGCTATAATGAAGGAGGAAAACACTTCATTAGTGTACTTCATTATCATCTGATTTTCGAGCTATATTGACATATACTATTTGACGCACGGCATTTTAATGAATAGTTAGTACAAATGATTCATTAGTTCGTGCTGTGTGTCTAGGGTATAAGATTATCAGAACACCTTTTTTCTGAATGAATAGCAGTTTAGGGCGGAAGAACTATTCAAATTAAACTTTCGTCAGTTTTACATAAGAACACTGAAAATATTTTAGAATGTAAGGACTACGTTGTGCCTCGCATGTGGTAGGGAGGGAGTCTGTTTCATGGCTTGTGAAGTATTCTCGAGGGTTTTGCTATCCCGCATCATAGATTTGGCATTTTATGTGTATGACGAGATGCGAATTGAATCCCTATGGGTTCATTCCACAGCAAATCGACAAATATTGGGTAAATTTTTGCTTCAATCACCTACGATTTTGATAAAATTTTACAGGTAGGTTGTTTTTATTGTTAATATTTTTCATTTTTGTCCATTTGTAACGGAGATTCGAATTGGAAAAGTTACAAATTTGGCTTTGTAGGCATAACTTCAAAATTTTATATCTCAAAATGTACACATCAAAAGCCCATGAAATGAATGCTATTTATTTAAGGAAGCTTTGAAGCTTTTTACTTAAAGATCTGTTTTTGAAATCTTGTTTTCACAGATATGACGTCATCCTTGAATATCTCCAAAAGCCCATTCTCGATTTTTTTCATTTTTTGTATTTTAATCCTTATTGTGTTTTGAGACAGCAGTAGAAAGGAAAAAATGGAACTCCATGAAGTTTGGCTGGTGTTATTTTTTAAATATATGTATGTAGTTCAGAAAAATTTGAACAAAAATTGATGACGTATACCGAGTTGTTAGATTATGTGCAGTGTGTTCGATAATTAAGCTGGGGTATGCCAATTGATATTTTGGAGTTTGAGGGAGGTATGAACAGAAAAATATGATTAGCTTTTGTTTAGACTTTGGTCTCTTAAATCATTCCTTCCCCTCAAATTACGTTTGAAATTTTTTCGTTTTTCGAAGGAAGTGAAGGCACTTAAATGCTCAGAATTCCTTTCACGGATAACGCCCGATCAAGCTTGGATACTAGTTCCACAGAAGACCTTTCATCCTTTAATACGATATAAACGTGTTACAATTTGTGGTCAAATGTCTCAGTTATCAAGCCTTAAATTTGAATTCTTGAAAAAAATTTCATTTGTAGTATTATCCTTGATTCTGTAAAGTTTTACATCAAGTACACAACTTTTTCGCTTCTCAAATATGACCCGTTAATATTGCTTCAAAGCATAAAAAGAATTACCAGAAAATATGATTTTGTTAAAAACTTATTAACATTTCTTGTTATGTGAAAAGTGAAAAAGTATGACACTTTTTGTATTATGGAAATTAAACTTTTTACTTTTCGCATAACATAATACTATTTATAACTTTTGAATGTTTTAAAGAACTATTAACGGGTCATATTTTAGAAAAAAAGAAGTTATGTCCTTGGTGTAAAAACTTTACATTATCAAGGATAAAACTACACATTTATACAAGAATTCAAATTTAAGGCTTGATAACTGAGGCATTTGCATTTTTTATTTAATTTTTGCACACTCTACAGAGAGGACAGAGAGGTTTCATATGAATATGTCAGAATAATGTTTCCACAGCTTGCTTCAACACGTTGGTAGTGAAATTCCAGTATTTCGAGCATTGTTTGTCAGTACAGGAAGACATTATCGAGTTTTTTTGAGAAAATAATATCCGAACCTGTTAAATGGGACAAAGAAACCATTTTATCTTCCGGAGAGTTTCTACATTTCTTAAATAAATTTGGTAATGAGTTTCTTCTCATTATTTTTGCAAGAAAATTTTCTGTAGAGTAAAATCATGAATATTTGTTACTGCAATGAAAAACATCCATGAAACAGTGTCAATTATGCGAACTGTGACGGTAATTTTACAATCGTTCGTGTTTGACGAGACCGTAGCATTGGTTGGTCCTACTCAACAACGATGGTGCTTACAAAATACAAATGAACCAAATGCACACAAAAATTTTATTGTTGGAGATAAAATAGATACCATTTCTACCCAATTAGATTTGAAAGTATGCAGAGGAGCTTGTGTTTATTGAATTGCTGAATTACAAGAAATTTGTAAGTTATTCACAAAGTTTTCCATTCAATGCATTTAATTCTATTAAGAGTTCGCATGGACAGTTCTTTGAATTTTCAAAACTGTGATCTATAATTCTAATGGTTTCAGAAAATTCAGTCAGCGAAATTTCAAAACATATTATACAAAATAAGCTTCAATCAACTTCTTCTGAAGTCTATGACCTTGCTTGCTTTATTATTTATTATTGTTATATTATTATTATTTTCACCATAATACCAATAAAACCAAATTTAATCAATTTTATGGGACAAGAACGATTGTCGAGCTTAGGCCTTATTTCAGCTGAAAAACATTTCCTCAAAGAATTAAAGCGAAAAAGAAAAATTCTACGAGGAAGTCACCCAAGACATTTGTAGGCATATGGAATTTATTTATAAGTGAATTGTGATTAAAGTAATATTTTAAATGTTCACAATAGTTTCTTTAACCATTTTTGAACAGTAACATACACTGTGCCCCTTTTTTTATAAATTACAATTTCTTTAATTTAAAATTCTTCCTTCTTAAGTAATCCAACTAAGGCATATTTCGTTGTTTTTTAAAATTATAAGCGTACAGTTTGGTGATATTTTTAGTTTTTAATGAAGCGAATTTATATAATAATTTCTGAATACCTTTCGATCCTGAATACCCGGCTTACTTAGGCAGACACAATCTTTGAGTTTTCTCGAATAAAAATAAAACAAACGAATAATTACTCAATCTACCTCGGAATTTAAGTTAATTGAAAGAACAACAAAGATCAATAAAAATCTTTATATAGTTGTAAGCTCACCCAAAATAAAACTTAAAGAAGGACTTAAATGACTTGTAATAATTAATTTAATGATAGCAAGAACTTTTTGAAAACTTTATGAGCTTGCATCACTTTCATACTTAAACTGACACAGTAAAATAAAAATAATTTACAGAACTTGAAAATAGTCTTCTCATATCAAATAAGGCCGAGAGTATTGTGTCCTACTGAGACAGGTTTTTTATTTTTTTTATTAGATTGTCGTATAACACTTTTTAACACTGTGACGTTCCACTTAATTGACACATTACTCCTACTCATAAATATTCAAAAATGTAGTAAAAATCAAATGCGCAGCTGTAAATTTTCTTATATATCGTCGAAATTTGACAAACATCACCCACGTGAAAATATTCAGACATTCCAACAATCGCATAACATCTCGATGGATGGTCTTGAAAATATTCAACCGTGTCGGTCATAAATTTGGTCGTTATAGGAATACAAAATGAGCGAAAAATCTCGTCAGTTTAGCACATTTAGCATAAATTTAAAGTTTTTGCAACTTAATCCGTAATATACATTCGACAAAGTACGATTTAGAGCTACCGCCCACGCAAGGCGGAAAAGTCGTACTTATGGCTTAAGACGTCCGAACATGCATTCGAAGGCAAACAAACGTTAAGGACCTCACTCACTAACTACCTTTCAAAATTTTATGACACCACAGAAAAATCCTTAAGTCCATGACAAAATGGGCCCGATCTTGAGATGGTTGTTCACTTGTCCGTAATTATGATAAACGTTGATCAAAATTTATTGCTGACAAAATTAAGTCTCCAGCGCAGATATTACTTCACCTGTGTGATACTCAAGACATGATGGTATGGATTCATGCAGTCTTGTTTCATTCTTGTTAGGCTCCTTATGTTCGAGGTTTATGGATATTGTTAGCATATGCGGGTATCAGATTGCGAGCAATTGGGAATGGAAAAACGAATTTTACGATTACCGTTACATATTGGATTTAGTATATATCTGAAGTTAATATAATTCATTTTCACGTTGTGTCAAAGGTGCACAATAAATGGTAAAATTCTTGGACGTTCCATCGGATCGTGCAACGCATTTTGCTTAAGTCTTAATTGTTAGTGCTACATAAGTCTTCAATTAGGGTTTTGATAAGTTTATGAAACTAATCAACATGCTAAACATGTTGACCTCTATGCTATTCTTAGAGGAGAGCTTTTCGATCTGGTTTATGCATACATACTCTATAAGCATTTTCTGTAATTTGATCTTATTTATAAGCAAATAAAAATAAATATTTGACGGCTAGTGGATAAATTAACATCCACGATATTGTCGACAATCGTTGGGTAAAATATTTTATGTCTAGTCAAAAAGTTAATATCTATGATATTGTCGATAATATTTGGTTAAACTGTTAGGCAGGCCGCACAATGCACAATCGCGGACTGTAGTCAGTGACTAATAAGTCAGTTGACTTTATTCATTATACACAATAGCGTTCGGTACCGCAAACTGCTCTATTTTACGTCAGTCAGAAACTCAAAATTCAGAAAAGAGTTAACTACTGGAAACTGACTGAATCAAACCGACTGTTGTGCTTAGTCTGCAGTCTGCATCTGTTGATTGTTACTGATCGTATGGAAATGATTTTGATAAAAAGAAATTTACTTTCCATTTGTTTGTGTCCTTTTAGGGCTTTGTACAACAAAATGAAAAGATGGAACCCTTAAAAGATTGCTCGTTCGTCCGTATGTCTGTCTTTCACACACGTTTTTCTCGAAAACGAAGTGACTTAGGAATTTGAAGTTTTGAAAAAAATTAGCTCTTCATGTCGCGTAAATATTTCGACAGTCAAAGATTAATAAATATTTTTTTTTTAATTGTGTGGATTGGGCGCCCTAAAAAAATTATAATCCTTTGTATCATTGTATGAAAGGGCTACTTTCAAGGATTCCAAAAAACAAATTTAAAATCTTTTGATAAATTAGTTATAAAGATATAGTCCAAAAAGTGCGCAAAAATACCTTTGCCCCTGATATTCTAGGTTTCTGAAGTTATAATTTTGATATTATTAGGATTAGTATCTATATAGAAAGAAAACTGCAGCTTTTCCGTCAGTCTCATAGTTGCTGTAAAAAAATTGTTTTTTGTGTTAATTTCTAAGACAACTATACCTAATAAAAGCGGCTTGTATAAGATCACTCTTGCGTCCATCCATTTGAATAAAATTTTACAATACAGTAATGTTTAAAAAATTGTGAAATATTCAGCTTAAGGCAAATACAACAATCGTTTTTTCTTTTTAATTATACTCCAGAGCAATGTGGTACAAATAATTAATTTTGCAGTTATTATAGGCAAATTTGAATTAGAATATATGCATACATACATATATTGGCACGCCACGGAATTACTGTTGCGTCACACATTAAATAGGTCTCCGCCCTTTCTCATACTTGCTACTCAGTGGAGATGGACCGGGTCCCTAGCAAAATAAATCTCTTTCAAAGAAAACGTTCATCCTGAAGTTACAGTGCCGCAATTTACACAATTATCTCCATTTCCACAAATGTGCCGCCAGAAATTTGAGAACCTTAATTTTGAGCCGAAATTCCTAAAAACGATAATCTTAACTAATAAGTAGCCAATGTCCGAAGAATTAAACCGGATTCCAAAACAAATTAAAGCTCGAGCTCAAAACTCCAGCAAGCTGATGGCCCATCACTCTTCGTGTCCTCTGCCAAAGTGTTCGTATTTATCCCAAATTATCAACTTCTCTTATCGTTGCGAGTCTCGAATATGTGTGTTAAGCGACCGCGGAATTAAGCTTACGCTGGGTTCCAACTTACTTTTGAAGGTTGGAACATTTTTTTCGAGTTAGGAGAAATTACGTAAACGCCTAACTTTGGCGCAAGACTTAGCTATGAATTAATACATTTCATTATTTAAGCATAATTAATCCGATGAAATTATGGGGCTTGCACTTCGTTATTAAGTGCTGGAGTGGGTTGAAGTCCGCGGGAAATTTCCTTTCAAATCCAGTGTTTTCTCTCCCATGGCTCATCCAACGCGCCGCAGCAGACGCATGGTGCGATGATTCTGGTCGCCATTCTCGATGTCTTGTGGACTTAACTTTACAAGTGATTATAGCGACGACACAGCTACTGACATCTAACGGGGAATATAGTCATTTTTGGGTTGCTTCGGATTTGTAACAACATATAAATATGTAATTAAATTCAGTCGTTAGACTGTTCGTTGATAAAATTCCGGTACGGAACCTGATTGTTCGAACCCGACTCTCTCTTGATTGACTGAATTATATTTATTTTCTACATTTTTCGTGTTTTTCTTGTAGTGTTCATGTCTTTCATTGAAATTTTTAACCAGTTACCTAGATTTTAACAAAAATCGAAACACTTTACTCAACGCACACTGAGAGAAAAATTACTACTTTGAATATAGATATTTTTTTTCCTACATTCTAAGTAGTAAAATAAGTTTCGTTATGTAATATTTCCAAATGTTCGGTAATCGGATTTACCAACAAATTATGTAAAATTGCCATATTAAATAGTGTAAGAAAAAATTTTTAAATATGAAATTCTCTCTCTTTAATGCGCATATCAATTGATTAACAAGTAAAATTGCACTTGGAATAGTGCAGGGAAATAAGTTTTAAACATGCAATTTTCCCTCTTTTATGCAAAAATTGACGGATTTATAACAAAAATTATAGTCTCTTAACTGCCTTCCGCAGATCCTTGTCTGCTAATTTCCCCAATTCGTAAAAAAGGTAGCTACCAAGCGTATTCCTCCTACGCTTGGCAGGTTTGGATCATTTACACATCAGGATTTGAACGCTCCCAACTTTTTCCTCGTCCATACAGCTTCTTTAGAAGGCTTTGTGTGGAGCTTGCAAGCACTCTTCACGTTTCGATTCTTAGCAGAGTTTCTGTCAACTTAGACATATCTTGGGCTATAGCTGTGTTGAAATCGCACCTGTGTTGAGTTCTCTCAATCTGCGATCAGCCAGCTTACAGCCCTATAGTTCTACAATCCTTTTCGCTTATTTAAGACCCGACAAATGTCACTGCACGACACAAAAGTCACTGCATGAATGAACCTTTCTCTCTCACTTCACGTTTATATTGAACGTCGTCGCTTCTTAAACTTGAAATATATAATACTTACATAAAATTGACTGAATTTACGGCATAAATGTGCACAGGATCTCAAAGTGTGTACAAAATTACGTGATTTATATTTAATGTAAACGTAATTACATTACTTTAAATTATTTCGACTTAAAATTCCCTGATCTCTTTAATATTGCATGCATTTTATTATTAATTTGCTCCAGGGTTATGTAAAATTAACGAAAAAAGTGTAACGTCTTTACTATTTAAAAAGTAGTAAATTTCAATTTATATTTCTCAATGCATTTGACTCGATTACTAATTTGACACAAGATGATATAATATGCAAATATACAACGACAGTCAGTCAGCAATGATTTAAAATCAATCAGTCGGTGACAAATCACCAGACCAATCGCTGACTGGACAATTAATTAATTCGGACGTGTGCGGTCTCCCTTAATGTTTTTTACGGTAAGAGGAACCAAGGAATATTGGCAATATTAGTGCATTTCGATCTTGAACAAGTACAAAAGAAAATTCCAAGTTCAAATCAACATCATAAACAAAGTGTTTTCCCGATAGGTCTCGATGAAATGAACCAACAAATGTAGGTCAACTATTTATCAAATCATTATTATCAATATTATTGAATCATATCCCTGTAAAGCTAGGTTGTGTAAACATAATTGCTCTTGGTTTTCTATAGATATTAAGAGGCTTATTTTAGCACGGAACAAAGTATTTCAAAGTCACAGCGTCTATTAAACGAGCCAGATTGATTTATTATGCCACTAAATTAGATCCCAATTCACCAGCAGAGTTTTATGGAAAAACCTAAAACAATGTGGTATTCACAAATGAGGTAAGGAATTTATGAACTTTAATCCAAATGAATGTCATATTTATTTTGTCCAGTCCTTAACCCTTTCATTAATGAGTTATTTTGGTATTTTTAGATAGATTTTGTAAATTGAAAAAAAACCTTTAAGCCCACTTACCGATTTTAATAAAATTTGAAATATATATTTCTGACAATATTTCACAACTATCTAAAAACCGAAATATTTTTGTATGTACAGGTTGTAAATTTTTTTGCACAAAAAGCTAAGAAGTTGAAAATTCAACATTTAGAAAGACATAAAACTCACAAAATATTGTTTCCTATATTTTGGTTATAGTAAATTGAAATCCTAAAAATATAAACAATATACCGTCAGGGGTTCTCAACCTTTTATATAAAATATTTTATATTTATGAGACATTTTTCCCATTTTTGAGGTTATAGTGCATTGCAACTCTAAAAATATGAACAATTTCTCGTCTAGGGTTTCCAACATCTATATATACCTACATAATTTCATAATTTTTTTTTTCACCAATATTCATTTAATATATATTTAGACATAAAAATACAAATAAAATATTAGTATAAAAAAATTATGTAAATGTAAAACAAAAAAGAAAAAACCACCCAAAATTGGCTGGACCACGGCTGGACGTACATGTACGACGATACCACTGAAAGGGTTAAGCTGCATGATTTTATCACTTCAATGTCCTTCGAGTCGACTAGTAATAAGACTGTTAATCCGCAGTTCAATTTTAGTTGGGTCAACGAATTGTACACTCTTAAGGCTTGACTAAAATAAAAGCGTATGCGACCGGAGTTGGCGGGACCTCATTGAAGTTTTTGAAAATAATTATTTATTTTGCATTATAACGCCTGCCTTATGTGATCTCAATTCCCACCTAGATGAAAGCAAGCGAATGTTATCTCCATACCCAAGCTCTGGGGGATTGGAGAGAATCATGCCTGACCAAATGACGCTTATCCTTGAGTCTCAGTGTCCTTTCTGCTTCAAAATCCGAAATTCAAGCTAAATATAATAGTATCACAGCGCAATGTTGCCCAAGGTAATTGATGATCTTCGACATAACATTGATAATGGTGAGGTATCTTTCCTAACATTATTAGATTTTTCAAAAGTCTTTGATAAGGTGCATCACTGAATTTTCTGTCGCAAATTAAGATTCAAATTTGGGTTTAGTTGCAGATCGATTAAGTTTATTAAAAACATTTTAGTAAATCCATCTCAAAGAGTGAATATTGGTGAAGATTTTTCAGAGTTTTTTTGTCTTAATATAGGCGTACTCCAGGGCGTTATGCTCGCACCTCTACTATTTTCAATGTGTATTATTGATATAACCGAAGTTATCAGTCACGTTAATATACATCTGAATGCTGAGAAGTGCAAGTGTTTGGTTATTCAAAAGAACATCTTGGAAACATCCTATTTCACTCGTATCAATTTAGGGAGCTCAACGTTACAATACGAAAAGACGGTGAGAAATCTTGGTGTTATTTTCAACAAAACTCTGACATGTAATAACCACATAAAAGATGTCTTCGGACAAGTGTATGGTACGATGAAAGAATTGCAAATTGTCAGCCCTCTTAGTGAATGCGTTCTCGACGAGCCGTTCTAGAGATATATGCGAAATCACAAACAAACGTTCATCTAGGGTATCAAATTTACTTTAATTATCACAGGTCGTGCTTCAACTTATCGCCATCCAACCTCTCTCTTCTATATATTCGTTTTCACTTGTATTCACTGCACTGTCTAAGATAAGACTCGCCTCTTGGCGGTGACAAGCATCGTATTTATACTCTACAAATTTTCCTAGAACCTTCGAATATTCCGCTCTCAAAGCATCGATACTCCGAACCTAAAGCTGTTTATGGCCGCCTATTCTGTGATACGATTCTCCGAAAGTTATTTCTGCCCTTACTTAATTATTAATTTCACGCGAAGTATGTAGATGTCGCTTATACTTGTGCTATTGCACGTAAATTCGAAATTTCGACCACATATCTCATTCTTTAACCAGTTGTGTTTTTTTTCGGAAAAACTAAGGTTTTGTGTAGAATTTTAGTCTTCTATCCATCTTTCTACTTCCACATTACATAATTATTATCTCAACTTGCAACTTGATATAATTCATGTTTATTTCACTTTGATGTCAATGATGTTCAGTTTTCGATTCCAGCACGTGGTGCGCTAAGCTCTATAGAAGAGAGTTTCTCTATATTGCCCAGAAAAATAGATATGCTTGTGCATTAAAAAACGAAAATTTACAGTTATATTAATGATTCAACAGAAAATATTTTCACAGTGAATTAATTTTAATCATTTTTAATACTTACAAGTAAGCAACTACTTAAAAGTTCTTCTCTTCTCACTGTGTTTGGGCGATTTGTCCACAAATAAGGAACCAAGTTAGTGCACTAGTACATTTCGTCGAAGGCTGTAGGGTGCAAAACCATCAGGAAGAATCTTCAGCAGGGTGCCGCTTTTAATAGGGAAAAATTTAAAGACCAGAGAAGAATTCACTTTGAAGCTCCGCCTGAGGACTGATCCAGATGGAATAAATAAATCGCGGAACATCCTATGGAGCGATGAGGCAAAAGTAATTTTGTATTGCTCTAATTGTGGACGAAACGTTCGAAGGCCATCAAGAAAAGAATTTCATGTACATTTCAGCAAAAAAACATGTAAGCAACCAGATGGAAATATTATGGCGTAGGTCTATTTTTTGATATGGCGTAGACACTATCATTTGCACAAACCATACCATGACTAGATTTAAACACGAGCCAATCTTAGAGGATATTATGCTTTTCTACGCCGATATTAATATGCCCCTAAGGTGAAATTTTCAACAAGATAACGTCCTGAAGTACACATAAACTCTGGTGAAACTTTGGCTTCGTGATCAAAAAGTATTTTTAGTCGCGTGGCACAGTCAATCTGCAGCAGACCTCAATTCTATTGAGAACTTGTGGGATTTTTAATTATTTTGAGGACAAAAGATCCGATCCCAAGCACGGAGGCCATTACAGCTCATTCTGCTGTCCTGCTAGAAGTTCATTCACCAAAACCTTCCTATCCTCTTAATGAAACGCATCAGGTCTTTGTGAGGAATATTTATGAACTCATCTGCTGATAGAAGGGCAGAGCATAGAATATCCAGTCTGCTCCGGGAAAAGGACGGACAAGCACACAAAATGTGCTCGGTTGTCTCAGGCTCTCCTTTAGGTCTGTCAACAACTCACATCATTATTAGATGGGCGTGAACCGAGCTGTGGCCAATGATGATACCAACCACAGTTCTACATTGTTTCCTTCCGAGCCCCATGAGAAAATCAGAGATATTCCCATTGAGTCCTTCAAGAAACAGTTTTGTGCACCTGCAAGTACTCAGGCTCGCCCATCTCTGCTGATGCCTCCTATGAACATCCGTTATGATTAGAGACTCAATCCCCGATGTAGTAACGCCTACGGCGTGTTCTGGTCCGTGGAACGGAGAATAGTAGCCAACCCTAGCTAAGAGGTCAGCTCTTTCATTCCCCGTGATCCTCATGTGACCAGGAACCCAATGAAGGGACCCTTGTTATCGAAACAGAACTTATCCACAGACGATCTACAATCCCTCAGTAACTTAGATGTTATCGGAGGCCACTCGGATCCACAAACTATTCGAAAGGATAGCAATGCCCTGCCCCTTGATTTGCATAGCAAGGGTTACTTTCGCTGCCATTGAGATGGCCAAGACCTCAGTCTGGGAGGCAGTGGCGTGACTTCCAAGTGAGTACTCCATCTCAATGTCAGGTTTAGGAAAGTAGACACCCGCCCCGACTCCCACGTCAGTGAGTGAACCATCGGTAAAAGTAGATCAACTTAAACAGGAAAGGCTACAGTTTACAGTTTTTATAAAAAAAAGTTATGTTAAGGACCATTTTGCAAAAATAATAGAGGTTAAATTAAAAAAAATATGTAAGAAAATCCGAAATTTTTAGTTTAGACAACCATAATTTCTGAGGGGTATGGGGCTAGTTGAGCAATCGTTGGAAAGGCCATGAAGTTCTGCATACAATGTGCTCTTAACTGTGACCCTACGCCCTGTAGTTTTTAAGATACAGGGTGTGTTGTGAAAAACTAGCTTTTTTTCTTAATCACGCTGCAACTCCTAAACGGTTGATATTGCCCCACCCCCATACCATACAATTTCTGGTTCGTCTAGGTGAGTACTATCACCTTCTGCTCTATCGACCTCCTAATAGGAAGCACCCTGTGTACTAATAATCCAATCTTAGGGGATATAATATGATCAAATCGTGGCAGGAATGAGGTTGGTGAAGGCTTATGGCTAATGAGGGGAGAGGCGGAGGTGTTGACGCATGATGCTCTCAAGCCTTCGAAAATTGTAAGCTCGAGGAAAACAGGAGATGTGAACTATTCTTAATTCTCACAGTTCGGGATAACAAAACGTCACGGAATTTTACTGTACAGCCGAGAGTATTTTGAAGGGTGAAAGGATGGGCTTGCAGCGCGAGTATTACGGACAGGAACTAATCTAAGAGGAATCAGACCAGTTAGTTCATCAGAACAATCGTGAATTCCCTACCCCTTCCTCTTTCAAGGCTGTGTCATATGGTTTCCCCTGAACTTTGGCAACATCATAAAAAATAACATTGGCAACTCAGCGAATCGATATATGACAAGTGATTGCCACATCGCCAATGAGCTTCAAGGCTCTCTTTTGGACAGTATCAAATGAATGAATGAAGCTTAGACTGTGAGATCAGATATGGGAATTGTATTCCTTTCTAGGTCTGATACATTACGTCTAAAGGAGCGATAGATTTGACGGGTTGAAATATTTCGTACACCTTTTTCAGAAATTTCTATGCTTCTTTGGCAACAGAGAAGCTGTGATCTGGCTTGTTAACTTACTGGAAATTACCAAGAATTTACTTAGGGATGCTGAATCCGAAGTAAGGGGAATCAAACGTAATGTGAGTGGTAAAATGATAATCTTATATTAAAGGGATAATGCAGTTTGGATCTCAGATGCAATTTAATATGCCAATTTAATCCATTTTATACAATTTATTTATAGGGCCTCTGTACTTTTACAAGCAAGAATTATGACTAGAGTGATGAATGATAAAGAACCTACAAAAACTTAGTATTTTGAGCGGTATTATATCAGTAATTATTTTAGTTTGTTAAAGGATTGCGCCTGCATTGTTTTCGATCGGTATCTTTTAAATGATAAATTTTGTGCATTTTACATTTTTAGCTTAAAACTTTTTTAAACCAGTGTTTTAGGTCCGGAAGTTGATCAGTCTCAATCTGACTGTTTACCGAGCAAATGATGGACCGGTAGCCAGGACAAGCCATCACAGTTCCCTAATTCAAGCCAGTACAGTTTCCGGCTGAAAACAAGCCTGTTATCTCCATTACCTTATTGAAGGCATAACATTTGTGGATACTTCACCACAATAATACTTAGCAACCACAAAAACGTAACTGATCACGGTCAGAAACTAGCTTTTAAATTTAAGTCTAAGGTACAACGATTGAGAGAAGAGCTATAGATCCAAGCATTAAGGCATCCAATGAAAAAGTTCAATACTTGAAAATATAATTTGGTAATACTGATTAGTTGCTTGAAATCATAACTGGTACGAGTAATTTCGATTAGTCATAATACGCCTGGATATTCATCCTTAGAAGTACGACTTTTTATGTTGACACTACCACACTAGATGTCAGCAGCCTATCTCAATTACTAAGCATTTGCCTTTCAAAGTCAAATAATTTATTTATATTTGCGTATTTTAGTTTGCATGGTTGACCTTTTAGTACCGTAACACTTAACAGTACGGTACTAACAATTAGACATTCTAACAATTTCTCATGAAGTCGCAAAATGCTTGTCTTATTTATTTTTTTGCAGATCCTAACCAAAATTAAATACATTATCATGGAAAGACAAAGTAGTAGCTAGCCCGCTTTTCAGGTTCAGTATTATTTCCTCGCCAACAGCTTTAATTTTCGATAAATTGGCACGAGATCAACTGCAATTTAATGATATTCTTACTTCAATATACGTCTCGATGTTTTACAAAAACACAAAAACAAGAATATTTGCGTAGTCCCCAAGGAGAAGTCAATGCACACTAGATATTAACACAAGATAAAAGAACTACAATACCTTAGTATATTCTACTATTTCAATAATATAAAATATTTTATAATTTCCATAGTATTACTCCTATAGCAAATAGATAATTTGCCTGGCTCAAAAGCGAAAACTTATTTACAGGTTGCGATTGTGAGCGAAAGATAAAGTGTCCTAATTTTATATTTTCGTATAAGTAGTATTCCTTTCCTTAGTAATTGTCGATATGAAATCCGCCTAAGCAATAAACTTGACAAAATTCAATTATCTCTTTAGTTGTAATGAAATATAGTATTAACTTCATCATGATTGTGTCGTAGTTTATTGCATCGTCTTGTGTAAATGTGATATGTAACCGACTTCAATACGCCAGGGTTTCATCACCTAGCATAGATGTCATAAAAGGAAAACCTTTATAAAATGCCGTAAAAAAACAACCGACAGGACTAAAAATGGTTTATGGCGTTAAAGAAGTTTTGGTTAAAGAAGTCTTACCGATTATAATTTGTAATCGTAAAATAAAAGCGTTTACTAAGACTAAGTATTGTGTGTTAATTTGTGAAATATTTGGATTAGCTTTGATAAGCTCAGTCTGAGTTAAACACATAGTGACTGTATCTTTTTCGGTGATAAAAAATCAATTTCAAAAAAACTAATATAAACGTGAGGAAGCACCAACAATCCTCATGTGTTTTGTGTCGTGTTGTTAAAGTCTAATTTGTGAAACACTTAACTCACTTTTGTGTTTGAAAAAATATAAAATTAGAAAGAAAGTTCCAATGTGTAATGTTGTGTAAACGAAAATTAATATTAAAGGACTCTATTTTAACTGGCTAGTATAAAATGAAAAGACATACCATTATGGATCATTTCAAGCTTATGAAAAAGCAATTAATAGGAGATAGTACACCAGTATCTAACAGTGATAAAGTTACCGAGGAAGATGTGCAAACATCATGTAGAGCCTAGAATGTTAACATCTACGTCATCGTAGGGATATGAAAGTACAGTACGGGACAATGCGTATAACGATTCCATTGATATTTCCAAATATATAAAATAAAAGCCGAATGACCTCTTGAAAGCACTGACATCAATTTGGGCGCCTTCAGACTCTTTTAAGTTTCCAGTTACGGGAAAAAGAATTCTGAAGCCTAATTCACGTTGGTTACAGAAGTTCAAATCGTTGGCATATTCCGCTTTAATGGATGGAGCATACTGTAAGATCTGCGTGCTATTTAGCTGTGGGACTGGTGGTGTTGGAAGTCAAAAGTTAAAATTGTTGATGTCTGAGCCTGAGATGCAATAGAAAAATTTGACGCCCATTAAAAGTGTGACTACTACAAGACTGCTATTATAAAATTGTAAAACCGACGTAGCGTTGATGTTGTAAAAAAGCTTCCTGTGAATGTTTTAATAGACGAGCAAAATTCAAACTCATCGAAGAAAAATGAAATGAAAAATGAGAATTGTGAAACTTTATTTTTATGTTTTTATTTTTTTTTAAAATGCGATAATTTTTGTAAACCTGCGGATTAATTAAGTGAATTTTTTAATTATGATCGTGTGAATTGAACGTAACTTTTTATCATGTATATTCATCAGTAAATGTTGTTATACCAATGAATGGTTAAATTAAAACTGTGTTTCATATTGTTCTTCTTCACCATTTTTTTTTTTTGTATTATAGCTCTGATGTGGGAATTGCATTTAAGGATCATTGTAGCTAGCATTTTAGCGAAATAAATAAATTTTTAAATAAATAAATATATTTCCATTTACAGACACCGAACGTGTCAGACACGAGTTCGACAGGCAGTACAATGAACGAAAAACTATCTATTTTTAAGAAAAACTTTACTTTTTATTTTATTAGTATTTAAGAAAAATTGCAAGTTTTAACAAGAAATGGATTCGAAAGATTTCCTACATCAGATATATTTTAAATATAATAAAAAATTTACTGATGTAAAAGTTTCATTGAAATTGCATTACGATTGCAAGGAGAAAAGGTTTCTTTTTAAAAATTATTACGTGAGTGTAAATAAATAAATGGGTTTTGTTTTATGTGATTAATTTTAGCAAGTTTTAGTTCTGGAAATAATGTTTGGTATTCGAAATTATTCAGCATCAATTTCCTGTTCGTGTTGAACACCCATCTTAACAGTGCCAAAAAATATCTTCATAATTTCCATATACATAATTCTTTTTAAGTATCAATGCACAACAAGGGCGGATACAGCGGGGGGCGATCGGGGCCCCCCTAAAGCTTTTATAAAATCAAAAAGTATACTCTAAAATTTTCTTACTTAAAATTTTAATAAAAGTAGAGATTACTCTTTAGGGCTTTTTACCGGGGTAAACTTATATTTGTTCAAGAAGGAATTTTTTTAAATTCTCCGGTATATAGCAGCAAAAGCTAAAAAATGTTTTTAATTTGTTATTCTATCATACAACCCATTATATTGTTGGTGGCCAGTTTCAAGTCTTGGTGTGGACTCATCAACAGGTCCCAAATAGCAAAATTGAGTGAATTGAAAAACAAATGAAAAATAGAATAAAGAAAATGAAAATTAAAAAATTAAAAAGATTGAGAAAAATAGAAGTCACTCAATTTTGCTATTTGTGACCTGTTGATGAGTCACACCAAGACACACAAGACAGGACACCAAAAATATAATGGGTTGTGTGATAGAATAACAAATTAAAAACATTTTTTAGCTTTTGCTGCTATATACCGGAGAATTTAAAAAAATTCCTTCCTGAACAAATATTAAAATTTTAAGTTAAAAATATAAAAAAAAAATATTTTTAAAAAAGACTGCTTCTAAATTCGTACTTAAAAAATAGAAAATAATTTCTCCCTTCACTTAATGAGTACATCACAAAATTTGAAGGGAAACTCAATTTGCATTTTATTAGTTTTGAAATATTCACTGTAGGTATACAAAGAAATCAAGATCTAGGCATCAAATTTTAACACAATAGTAAATAACAATTTCCCGAAATTGAAATTTCATTTGAGAAAAATAGACTTTGTTTTCTGTGTACTACATAGATTTCCTAACCGCGGAATATTTTAACAGAAAATTAACTTACATTAACTTTGGAATATTAGATAAGTCAACAATGAGGGATCATGTTCTACTGCACGCAATTGGTAGCAAACTGACTGATGCAGAGATTAACTGTACTTCATTGTTCGGCTTTGCAAGTATTTTATAAATTTGGCAATACTTTTGTTGACCCTAAGAAATTGCAACTGAACAAAATCTCTTTATAGAATTATATATGTACGAAATATTCGTAATTTTAACATTTTATATTACCAACGGAAATTACGAAGCAAGGTTCCACAATCACAAGAGTATGTGGGTTCTTTTTACGAAACATTTTATAGATTTTTACAATGTTTATTAAAATGCGTTATAAATTCTACAAAATTTCTATAGATTAGTTTTCTCCAAAACTTTCAGATCTAGATTTTACAACAGCTTTGGTAAATACTCTACGATTCTTTTTTTTTTTGCTGAGTTTTGGAGTTATTTAAATTTCCCCAATTTATTTATTATTAATAAGTGTGACTTAATTTGTGTCCAATACTATTTTATGTGCGCTCCACACAATTCAATTCCATATTGTTTAAAATTATCTACAGATGTATCAAATTTTGTATTCCCTCAAATTCAATCACTCTTATATTCCACCACTTTAAGTAATATAAAATATGTAATCGATTTCTTTCTTATTTGTAATTCTAGTATTCAAATTTTTTAATCGCCGCCCCCAGAGCAAATGTCTGGATCCGCCCTTGATGCACAATTTAAAAAAAAGATTGTGAAAATATAAGAAAAGCTGTATTTCTATTGATTATTTTTTTTTCTTCTGTGATCAACCAAAAACTAACTGATTATACTTTTAAATAGATTAATCATAATACACTAATTTTCAAAACTTACAAAGAAACAGATGATGAGAAAAATTATTGTAACTTTTCTTTACTAAAAACATCACTCTACCTTAAATAAATGATACTGAAAACTGTTATCTAACAACCTTAAAATAATAATTCTTTTTTGATAATCTAGAAAGATATCTCACGTCAATAAAACTTTATTGTAATAGAAACAAAATTTAAGTATATTTTGTTATTTATTATTAATTTTACAAATTGATGGAATACAATACGAAGCAAACCTGGAAATCAATAGGAACATAGTTTCAATCCTAATCCAAGTTAACTGCGCTACAAATATTTTGATACATACATAGTTAATTTTTACAATACTTATATGTATTCAAAAATATTTTTATATACATAGTTTGAAAGTCTAAGGGACTTAACAGTGTAAAGTCTGTTAAATCGAAATGTATCGATTTTTTCATTTTTTATTAATCTAAAAGCAATCCTTTCCACGTGAAACTGATCAGCTTGGATCCCGACGATCTCCGATTTGGATGAAACTATCTTTCGCAATATGTATGGAATACAAAAACAGATCACCCGTATATTTAACTCGCCCCAGATATTTAGAAATGTCGTAATTTTACGATGAAACGTCATTTTCAAAAAATCATATCTCGAGAGTGGATACACCGATTTTTCTGCTTCAAGGTAAATGCTGTTAATAAGTTCATAATTGTCATAAAAAAAATACGGCAGTTTCGATCAAAATGTTTTTTTTAATAACAGATTTTTTTTTCAAAAATAGGATTATATGCTATTGGCATTAACAGTAACGATAAAAATACTCAAATAAACTGCCTTTCATCGTTACTGGTTAATGAAAGCAACTAGGGCTTAATAAGCTAGATAAATTAAGAAATGCAAAACTAAAAAGCATCTGTCTCGTTAGCTCAGTGGTAAGAACAGTTGCTCGGAAAGCGGAAGATCCGGCTTCAAAAGCCAGACGAGGCAACTGTTTTGTTTTTCTTATGTATTAATGATTTAATTTAAGATCGTTAAAATAAATCAAAGTTCTTAAAATTGTTCTATTTCAAACAGATAAGGGGGAGATTCAGTTCTTTACTATCCTATAGAACATTTTCAAATTTGTATTTATTATTGGCACTCATTTTAAGTTTTAAATGTGCGCTTTTTCTAACAGCAACCATACCTTTATGCGTAGCAGGCTGTGAAGTAACTGCTGGAAATAAGACACCAACAAATGCTCATTTAGTGTAATTGACTAAACTAAAGTTTAATTGCATATCACGTGCAATTATCTAAGTAAAATGATTATATAACAATTTGGTCCTATTGAGTACTGCTTGTAAAACGTGATGCTGACATGCTTATTCCATTTGTATAGATAGAATGCGCCAGAAATAAATGCAAAGTTAAAAGACAAGCTTTGCATAATTGATTGATTGATAAAATTAATAGTTCAAATTATTTAACACAATTCTATTTAAAAATATCTTGGAAAATTATTTACGTACATGCACAGATATGCTGGAAAAATTAAATATTTATATTTTAATCTATATAGTTACGTCCTCACCACCTAACCCAATAATGATGATCGTTAGGAAATTCAAAAACATTATGAAGTGATAGAACAAAATAATAGAAATATTATAAAAAATTTAAACGATCAAGTCTCAATACATAAGCAGATTTCAGACCAGATAGAGAACATAACCAACCATTTTAACGTTATCCAAGATAAAATTACTAACAAGATTAAGGAATTCGAAAATGATGTAAACAAAATTGATCGAGAATTGCAATTTTTCATAATTACAACAGAAATTAACGAGAACATTAATATTTTGTCAAAGCAAGTCTCAGATATTAAAGAAATAATTTTAGCAAGTAAGTTAGAAATATTACCTAGAGATATCTTTACGCAGGAAGAAATTAGAGATAATAGGATCACTGTAGAAATGTTACCTTACATCAAGAACTGTGTACTTCTTAAAGAAAACGTAATAGTTCTTGTAATATCTCTACCAAACTTTGTAAATAGCTCGTACTATAGAACACTTATTAAAAAGGTTCCAAATAAAAACAATTCATTAGAAATAAGTACAGATGTAGACAAGGTCATCGTATCTAACAAACAGTTTTTGTAAACAGAGATAGCAAACACATTTTGAAAAAGGAACTTGTCCCATGCCAAGACCAGTGTATTGCAAATCTATTAAATAATAAGAATATGAAGTGTAGCTACCACAAAAATAATTCTGAAGGAATTGAAGTAATATCGGAAAACGTAGTGATTACAAAAAATTTAAATGAGACATTACTGACAAACAACTGTAGGGAACAGTTGGGAATTAAGATAAAGGGAAACAACATCATCAAATTCGCAAACTGTAAAATCTCAATTGGAACTTTTCGAAGGAGAACGTGGAAGCAGAATACCACAGTAGAGTCCTACCAAACGCGGAACGAAATCTTACCATTGAACAAGTTGTAAACGAATTAAATTTGCAGAATATCCTCTTCAAGCACATCAACAATACGCGTCAGATTGAAGAAATTGAAGTGAGCAATAATGAAAGATGGCACGTAAGCCTAACTTCAGATTTAGTCGTTGCTGCTGCTGTATTAACCATTGGCATATACTTAATCGCACGCTACAAGAGAGGGCAAGGGCAAACAAAGGTAAAGATACAACTTGAAAGTCATCGTCAAGAGTCGACGCTTAGGGAGGGAGGAGTTACGTCCTCACATGAAAATCCTGCACCATTTCCATGAAATTATTCCACCTTATCATTTTTCGTCTGCAAATTCATCGCAAGAAGCAAATTCTCACGATCTACGGCCGCAATTTCACTTACCACAGCATTAACCCAATAAGCATCATGTCGCACCACAGGAAGTTCTCACGGACAGATAGAAACATAAGCCGAGCTCTACGTAAAGACTTCCCAAAAGTCGCATTTTTTCACGTCTCCCTAAAAACCAAGAAAAAAGAGCTTGAAAAAGCTTAAGTTCAAGCCAAAGAGGCAGTCTTATTGTATTCTTCGCCCGGAGTAATGATAATAAGTAATTTCTACGCTCGCTAAGTTCGGATAAGACATAGTGTTAATTCTTGAAAATAAAATAATGTTTTTCTTTTGCATTTTAATCATTTTATTATTATTTTATTATTTTTTTCTCTCCTCGCGTTCGACCAATTTCACTGACGCAGTCGGTAGGATCCCAATTAAAGGGATCTCGTAATAAAGAACGTGAGTGTGCGTAAAAATACTAAAATAAAAAGTGATTAATATCGCGACAGTTTTACTGGTTTGAAGAAATTTTAAAGCGAACCCCAAATCAGTGAGATCAATTAGCCAAAATCAACCCTAAATTAAAGGATTTTCAAAAGTGATAAGTTAAAAGTGAACAACTAAACCACTGTGAAAAGTTGAGAAATATAAAGTTGAGTTAAAATTAATCTCAAATTAAAGTGAGCTCCATTAAAATTTAAAAGTGGATTCTCGCGCAAAAAGAATTAAACGGATTATTCAACGTGCCATCAAAAATACGTGGAGACAAGATGACATCACCAACAATAACTCCCCAAAACAACCAAACCCAGGGATCAGATCAATTGACGTTGTCTATCAGCCCGCTGAAGTACATAGATAGTTTACCAGAATTCAATGGACGAGGTGACGAATTATTCACATTTTTAGAATTAGTAGATAATATAACCCCGTTAATTTTAAAATATGATGTAAATAGTCAAAATGTTTTGCTAAACAGAATAAAAAGTAAATTACGTGGAAAAGCTAGAGAACTAATTGAGATAAATAACCACGTAAAAGTCTGGTCTGAAATAAAATCCACCTTAATCAATAACTTTGGTTATAAAAACTCGGCATTACAGATTTTCGACGAGCTAAGAAGTGTGACCTTTACCACAAACAGTGTCGACTTGTACAATCACATAAAAAGTATCTTAAGGAGACTAAACAATAAAGTGAAAGATGAGGCCAATTCACTGCTTACAATTCAAGCAAATATCCAAACTGGTTTAACAATTTTCAAAGACAAGCTCCCTGAACCAATGCGTTCAATTCTATTCAGTAGAAACCCCTCAACTCTTGAGAAAGCTTTAGATAATTTATTCGAAAGTAATTACGCTCATTTTAACCCTTCAAGGAACAATTCCTATAAAAACAGAAACCCACGAACAATTCAAGATCAAAATAACTTTCACAAATTAATCCTACACATCCTAGCAATAAGTGCAATAATAATTCAAGCCCCAGGCAAAATTATAACCAACCAAATTACAATTCAAGTGACAGACCAAATAATTTCAACCAACAAAACTGTAATTCAGGCTTTAGACAAAACAGTTATAACCAACGAAATTATAATACAAATCACAGGCAAAATAATTACAACCAAAATAATGTTAGGCAAAATCAACCGCCTAATTTTAATCCCAATAATAACAGCCCAGAGCCTATGGACATAGGAGTGTGAATTCCAGAATTCACTCACTAGACACTCAAAATAAAATAGAAATTTTTCGTTTAACAGCCTCGGAGGACAGCAGCAATCACTTCCTCATATAAAATTACAATCGCGAGGAAGACCCTTAAAATTTATAGTTGATTCAGGTGCTACCATGAGTATTATAAATTCAGGCATCTGCAATCCTATATACGCTAGGAAAATAACACCCATCAATATTAAAACATTAGTAAATACCACTCCCTGTGATACCAAAGTAACAATCGAACCATTTTTAGAATTTGACTCTACGGACAAATTAGAGTTCCTAGAGATAAAATTTCATGACAAATTTGACGGACTAATAGGCAATAACATAATGTTTCTCCTTCAAGCCGAAATTAATTACAAAGACAAAGTCTTAAGATTAAATACAGGCAATGAAATTCCACTCTTCTTCAGCAAAGATGAAGAAAGGGAATACCAAATTCCTGTCCCTCAAAGAACTGGACACATTTCAGAACGAAGTATTTCTTGACGAACACGGAATTAGATGCGATCATTTAGATCCAACTACAAAGTCCGAGCTCCTTAAAATAATAAAGAAGTTCGATAAAGCTTTCTATCATGAAGGCGACGACCTAACATTTGCCCATGAGATCAAGCACAAAATCAACACCATGAATGAAATTCCAATCCATACTAAACTTTATCGCTACCCCGAAGTCCACCGTCAGGAAGTTCATAACCAAATTGACGATATGCTCAAACAGGACATTATCAGGCCCAGTGACTCGCCATATTCGGCACCTATATGGGTAGTGCCAAAAAAGCAAGATGCGTCAGGTATAAAAAAGTGACGCATCGTTACCGATTATCGAAAGCTGAATAATGTCACTATTGATGACAAATATCCCATCCCAAATATCGAGGACATATTGGATAAACTAGGTCGAGCTATGTATTTCACAACACTCCACCTAGCCAAAGGCTTTCATCAAATAGAAATAGACAAAGAAGATATTAGAAAGACTGCATTTAGCACGGATAGTGGTCATTACGAATTTGTCAGGATGCCATTCGGACTAGAGAATGCTCCTGCCACTTTCCAACGATTAATGAATTCCGTACTAAAGGAATTCATTGGGAAAAGTTGTTATGTTTATTTGGATGATATTGTAATTTTCAGTACCAGCAAAGAAGAGCACTTCGTTTCCTTAGAGAAAATACTAAAGAAACTGCAAGACAAAAGTGAAGTGAATTCCTTAAACAAGAAACAGAATTTCTAGGGCACGTTATAACAACCAACGGAATAAAACCAAACCCCAATAAAGTCGAAGCGATTAATAAATTTCTAATCCCCAAGACAACAAAAGAGATAAAATCGTTTTTGGGTCTTGGCGGATATTACCGCAAGTTTATCAAAGACTTTGCTAAAATCGCGAAGCCAATGACGACATATTTGAAGAAAGAAAAACGTATAGACATAAATAACACTGAGTACGGCTTCTCTGTTCAACAAGTTAAAGTTGTTAATTACAACTGATCCAATCCTGGTATACCCAGATTTTTCAAAAAAATTCTTACTCACCACAGACGCTAGCAATTTTGCCATTGGCGCGGTACTAAGCCAAGACAACCATCCGGTATGTTATGCTTCACGAACACTCAATGAACATGAATGCAAATATTCGACTATCGAAAAAGAACTGCTTGCGATAGTTTGGGCAGTTAAGTACTTTCGTCCATATCTCTATGGCCGGAAATTTACAATCAAAACCGACCATAAACCACTACAATGGCTTCATAATCTTAAAGAACCAAACTCCAAACTACAAAGATGGAAAATCAAATTAGAAGAGTTCAACTTTGATATCGAATACTTAAGTGGTAGAGAGATTAAAGTTGCTGATGCTTTATCAAGAATTGAAGTACACGCAAATGAAGCAGATATCGACGACATCAGATCAACTGAGGCAACAATACACTCAGCTGATGAGGATAACTCTGAATACATCCCGATAACCAAGTCACCCCTAAACTTTTATAAAACACAAATTGTCATACAAAAAGGTTCTCCTATTAAAGTAGATGTTGAAAAAATTCATGGTCGAACCAGAAAAACATTTATACATCCTAATCCTGATGAAAATTACTTCATACACATTCTCAAAGACCATATTCCATGTAAAGGAATAATCGGTGTTATGGTCGACGACATTTCAATTTACAGCTCATTCCAGAATGGTTATATAAAACACTTCTCAAAAAATAAATTACTGAAAATAAATATGTTCGTTTATGCTTGAAGACATCAAAGATCGACATGAACTTCAAGAGCGAATATTGGAACAACACCACAGAACAAATCATAGAGGAATCAATGACGTATACCTCGAACTGAAAAGTAGATTTTACTTCCCAAAATTTAAACAAGAAATACAGAAGGTTGTAAATAACTATCACATATGCAACACTGCGAAATATGAAAGATATCCCCTTAAACTCCCATTTAAACTTACAGGAACCCCAAGCAAACCTCTTGAAATAGTCCATATGGACATCGATAAGTTTACTAAACATGCGCAGATTATACCCCTAAAATCTAGAAATTGGACAGATCTAAAGAATGCTGCCATGCAGTACATTGCTTCATTTGGAAAACCAAAAAAGATTATCACAGATCAAGAAAAGGGATTTAATAGTCTAAATTTCACAAACTTTCTGAAAAATGAAGGGATAGATATCCATTTTACTACCCCGAATAACCATACTAGTAACGCTGACATTGAAAGGTTTCACAATACACTCAATGAACATTTTAGAATCCTAGGCGTTGTCGAAAAAGAACAAGGATTACCATTAGATGAAGACCCAGTAACTAATAGCATGAAAGTCTACAACGAAACTACCCACTCTTCAACAGGCAAGAAGCCTATAAACTTCCTAAACGGAACCATTAACCCCAATGAATACCCTTCAATTCACCAAACTCTTGTCAGGAATAAAGAGCAAAAGATAAAAAGATGCAACTGGGATAGATATAAAGCCAAACACTTGGATTACTTTAAACTCAACCGAGTTACTAAACTTCAACCTTATCACAAAAAAGTCAATATTAGGGAATCAGAAGAAGAACATTTTAAAATAAATAAAGAAACCCTACCAAGCTACGTGAACCAATTTAGAAGAAAATTAAAGTACCAAAACTAACACAACCCTTTTTTCAGGAATAATTTTTCTTTTACTCATATTGGCATCGCCTTATACTTTGGCACAACCATTATTATAAATAGATGAAATACATTCTGGGAACGGGTACATCCTCTTCAACGAGTCGGAACTTAAAATAATCCATAATTACAAAAGGATTATGCACGTAATAGACTTAAGTCAATACGAGGACAGTATTAACAAAATTGAATCAAGTATAATTCAGCTCCACGAAAAAACCCGAATTCGTGCAACACTACTCTATAACCTCAAGCATTTAAAAGAAGATTTCAGTAGTATTATTCCATATCATGTAAGCAAACGAGGATTACTCAATATTGTAGGCAAAGGTCTCCGATACTTAACAGGCGTAATGGATAATGACGATCGTAAGGAAATTCAAAAACATTATGAAGTGATAGATCAAAATAATAGAAATATTATAAAAAATTTAAACGATCAAGTCTCAATAAATAAGCAGATTTCAGACCAGATAGAGAACATAACCAACCATTTTAACGTTGTCCAAGATAAAATAACTAACAAGATTAAGGAATTCGAAAATCATGTAAACAAAATTGATCGTGAATTGCAATTTTTCATAATTACAACAGAAATTAACGAGAACATTAATATTTTGTCAAAGCAAGTCTCAGATATTAAAGAAATAATTTTTGCAAGTAAGTTAGAAATATTACCTAGAGATATCTTTACGCAGGAAGAAATTAGAGATAATAGGATCACTGTAGAAATGTTACCTTACATCAAGAACTGTGTACTTCTTAAAGAAAACGTAATAGTTCTTGTAATATCTCTACCAAACTTTGTAAATAGCTCGTACTATAGAACACTTATTAAAAAGGTTCCAAATAAAAACAATTCATTAGAAATAAGTACAGATGTAGACAAGGTCATCGTATCTAACAAACAGTTTTTGTAAACAGAGATAGCAAACACATTTTGAAAAAGGAACTTGTCCCATACCAAGACCAGTGTATTGCAAATCTATTAAATAATAAGAATATGAAGTGTAGTTACCACAAAAATAATTCTGAAGGAATTGAAGTAATATCGGAAAACGTAGTGATTACAAAAAATTTAAATGAGACATTACTGACAAACAACTGTAGGGAACAGTTGGGAATTAAGATAAAGGGAAACAACATCATCAAATTCGCAAACTGTAAAATCTCAATTGGAACTTTTCGAAGGAGAACGTGGAAGCAGAATACCACAGTAGAGTCCTACCAAACGCGGAACGAAATCTTACCATTGAACAAGTTGTAAACGAATTAAATTTGCAGAATATCCTCTTCAAGCACATCAACAATACGCGTCAGATTGAAGAAATTGAAGTGAGCAATAATGAAAGATGGCACGTAAGCCTAACTTCAGATTTAGTCGTTGCTGCTGCTGTATTAACCATTGGCATATACTTAATCGCACGCTACAAGAGAGGGCAAGGGCAAACAAAGGTAAAGATACAACTTGAAAGTCATCGTCAAGAGTCGACGCTTAGGGAGGGAGGAGTTACGTCCTCACATGAAAATCCTGCACCATTTCCATGAAATTATTCCACCTTATCATTTTTCGTCTGCAAATTCATCGCAAGAAGCAAATTCTCACGATCTACGGCCGCAATTTCACTTACCACAGCATTAACCCAATAAGCATCATGTCGCACCACAGGAAGTTCTCACGGACAGATAGAAACATAAGCCGAGCTCTACGTAAAGACTTCCCAAAAGTCGCATTTTTTCACGTCTCCCTAAAAACCAAGAAAGAGCTTGAAAAAGCTTAAGTTCAAGCCATAGAGGCAGTCTTATTGTATTTTTCGCCCGGAGTAATGATAATAAGTAATTTCTAAGCTCGCTAAGTTCGAATAAGACATAGTGTTAACTCTTGAAAATAAAATAAAGTTTTTCTTTTGCATTTTAATCATTTTATTATTATTTGATTATTTTTTTCTCTCCTCGCGTTCGACCAATTTCACTATATTTATCAGGTCAGGGTTGGCAAGGAAATTAATCGAATATGGATACCGAAAATAACTGCATTCCTGATTCCATCAATTAGGTAATTGACTGATTTAATTATGAAATCTTTTCGTGTTCGAAATAAAAGTACTAAGTATAGATACATAAATATATACAGCGGATGAATTCTGTAAAACGGAAAGAACTTATTTTCTCTAAGCAAAACCAGTTGCTACTGCTAATAGTTTCAAATATATCTCTATGCAAAGAATTTGGTTCGAAGACTGAGAAGGGTAAAGCTTCTGATATGATATAAATCTTGAAATTCGAGACGTTAAAAAAAATGAGTTCTTAATGGCTCAGATGGTCTCAGGACGCGACTTTAAAACACCATTTTGCCGACTCCTTTTTGGAGTGGGTCACCTATAGCCCCCGCAACCAAAGCCAAATCCTGGGCACGCTACTGTTTTAGCTAGAGGAGGTCGCGTTTGATTCCCAAAGAAAGGAAATTGGTTGAGGATAGGAAGCAGGATACCAATATGTCTATGCAATGTGGGCTACTACTGCACTTCACTCACTGATTACTCTGATCATACATCACAAACAGTCCTATGGAATACTTGACGATAATATTTATGGCAATATATCAGTAACCTAACATTTGCGTATCATCCATAAACAGACAAGTTTGAAAATCACCATGATTTCATTGCCCAACAAAACGCGTTTGTTAGTGTCTCGCACAATTAGGTTTACCTAAATTCCTTTATAGATAGTTTCATACTGATAAAAGTAAAGGCTGCCCGTTATTGGATATGCGTTTTGATTTTTCGCTGAAGCCGCTACTGGTCAATTTTCGTGGAACGTCGAGGAATATTCAGCTCTCATCATATAAGTCCTCTTATGTCGATTCTAGCCAGACAGCTTTTCTATTTTCGTGACAAGAAATGAAAATTTTCCAGTCGCTCATACTGCTTTCGAGCAATAAATAGCAGACGCTAAAATCAAACTCAGTAAGAACAAGAAAAAAAGTTACAATGGTCTAATATTATACTCTAGATAAAAATGAATGTTAAATAAAGTGGAATCCAAAAATTCTGCATGGCAACTTCAAAAAGTTTGCCCGGTTTGTTCATTTTGAATTTTCTTTACTATTTTTATGAAAACGCTGTGTACAACATTTCAGCTCTTTACGTCGACGTATTCTCAGACAGTGTTCAAATATATACTAGAAAAGCAAAGAAGGGGTTGTCCGATCTAGTCTAATTTTGAAGTTTTATTTGCCATTATTATGAAAATACCACGTAAGTCCTTGCAAACTATAGCTAGAAAAACTATTGACGTCGCTTGTTGAACAAAAAAATGGTAGCTTAAAACACGTTCTGTCTGTCAATCACAATGAGTGGTGAATTCGAGAGTATTTTGCCAAAGAAGCACTTTAATTTTGCGGCTATGATCAGCATAGCCGTGTACTACAACCTGCTTCTCGTCTGACTGCCTTTTCCTCGTGACTGGGAACAGGAAATAATTTCTATAATACGATTCAAATACCTGTGGAAGAATTAGGCCAGTATTCTTTCTCAAGTACAATATTAGACTCTACACAATTCACGTAGATTCCGATCAGGTTAAATCATGAATTAACAGATTTCGTAATGCGCAAGGATTTGACGTTGACATTAAACCACTGAAGGTTCTCACCATAAAGCCTTTTAAATTTTGTGTACTTTTTTGGTACTGCATACCACATCTAGTTGTTGTAGCATCTATGATAGGAGCCATTTCGTTGACAGATTGAAAAAATGTTTACATCTTAATTATCAGGCAATGGGCGCAGATACATTTAAGTGCACTAGGCATCCAATATTTTTGGTGCAAATTAACGGCATTCTTGTATTCCGCTGATGGTAATAGACCACATGATTGTGACGCTACTCTGTGAAATCAACTCTGGTGGAAACTGCGAAGAACTCATATTAGAGCGTAAGCTTGAGAAAAGGAGGGACAATGCAATCAGGTGACTGTACTCTACTCTGCCATTGTAAACGCTCCTTAGGACTAGTCCACATGGCTTCTTCCCACTTTGCAGCTGTTGCTAGTGCTGTGGGAAGTACAAGTGCTTGCTTAGTGTATTTGAGCTGAATGTTTAATTATGACAGCTTGTAGAGGTCTAATATTTTGCCATCTGCTCTCGCGGGACTTTATAATGATTTCAGACTTATCTACAAAAATAGCCGGACTTTTAAATTTAGGTATAACAACTTTGGACCTTGGTCTTAAATTATTATTTTCAAAATTATTATGAAAAATTTACTTTTACATTGTTATCCATATTTCAAATCTTCCTGACTTACATGCTAAAGGAAATTTCCAAAAGGTTTAGACCTCTCTCCAACAAAATAGCCGGACTTTTAAATTTAGGTATAACAACTTTGGACCTTGGTCTTAAATTATTATTTTCAAAATTATTATGAAAAATTTACTTTTACATTGTTATCCATATTTCAAATCTTCCTGACTTACATGCTAAAGGAAATATCCAAAAGGTTTAGACCTCTCTCCAACATGAAAACAAAAAATTAACCTCATTTCATCAAAATTATCCCTAAGCTCCCTATAACACCCTAAGGAAGATTTTCTGAATCGCTTTCTAGCACTCCCAGACGATACATTTACTCCATTTTATCAAAATTACGGCAAAGGCGTGATATTTTCATACAAATCTGTTGTCTTAACATATTGCCAATCCTATTGCTAAAATAGCTGAGAAATTTTACAGAAACACAATCAATGGATAAATTTGTATACTGGAAAGCTTAATAGATTTATTATTGCCGAATTCCGAAAGGTTAATCCGGTTCATTGAAATTTATTTGGTAATTCCTAAATTCATCATTTCATCATATTGCGCTGTGTAAAAATTAAATAGAAAGCACGTGACAAAATTCAGACAATTTTCTTGATCAACAAGCAATAAAAACTATTACATCAAAGATAATCCCTTCGGTTGGATATAAGACTCATGAAGGTGCTCCGTTGGTATACATTTATCCATACACAAGATGCAAGTAGACCCTCCCGAAATGATTCTCCAATAAAAATTTATTTTTATGCTACCAATTCAGTTTTATTAAATCAATTAAGCGGAGAGGCTTGAATAAGGCCCAATAAAATGTGAACGCTTCATAAAATCTCTCTGTAATTTTTTGCTCGTAATTTGAGTGTTAGTCAAATGGAATTGGAAGCACAGGAGGACTGCAAACCACTTCACAAGGGAGTCAACATAAACAGAGGATAATTGTAATAAATTTTCGGTGCGTACATACATTTCGATTTGATTTGGTCGACTAATTAAAAGCTGATGAAATTGAAGTGAAAATCTGTATATTATGCACCTTACCATCCCAATTTTCTCCACTGGCGGAGCAGTCAGCTCAGCTGCAGTCTAGAGCCGTCAAGTATATGAATACCGAGAAAGATTGGCGGCACGCAGAATTTACTTTGGGTAATATTAAATCGCAGGAGATTTTGTTGAGTTTTGCATGCGAATTCTTTAGATCCCGCATACCACGGCATCGTACTATGCCAGAAAGGTGGAGGAGGCAGGTTACAACCTTGGAGGCAGACGAAGGAAACAAAATCCCGACGATTCGACGTGGGGAGTCCAGACCATTAAATGAAATTTCGTCGTTTTATGGCTCATTAACAGAAGTCTTAATTGAAAACAATGTGAAATAGGCCCTTGTTTGTTTGTGGTTTTTCATGATGCCGATAAAAAAGCTCTGCCGCTTGCTCAGGGCTCGGTAACCCGTTTTTATGGGTGGGCCATATAACTTTGCATTTGATTGACTTTGATATAAAGACTGGCCGCGGCAAACAATTCCTCGTGTTATGATGATGACGACCTTATGATCCCAGAAAATTAGCCAAAAAGTGTTTTGCCTACTTAAAAGGCGAAGATGATATCCCTTAACGTTCTTAATGGTTTTCTTATTACAAATGATGGTGTTTTGAGTCGGGCTCACGTATGTGTTAAGAGAATATTTTATGCTGCCTTGGCTGTCCAATAATTAATTGAAGAGGAAATCGTTACCAGCTATAATTTCATAGAGCTGCCACTTGCAGAATATGAGTCAGGCAGACTTAATTTTAACAATTCTTAGTAAGAATGTCAGTTTTATGGAAAATGACAAAATTTCAAAACTGAGCTTAAAATGTGAATCTTAACTTATCTCTGGTGGAAAAATTACAATACCTACTTTCATATTTCTAGATGGAGAAAGCCTCTAGTGAATTGCTACGGTGGAGATGCATATTAATATTTTCAAACTGGCGCGGTGCCATCGGAGTCGAAAGTAAAGTATGTGGATAAAATTGGTAATATATGTAGAGCAATCTGTATCAGAGTATACTCACTTCAGTGAAGGTTTTCCTCTCCTGGCGTTCAGCATTGATGTATACCATATTCAAGTACCTTGGGTCAGCAATTATGCCATTCGAGGATTTAGGCATCAGCAGTATACCCTTTGCTATTTAAGGGGATAAAGTAAATCAATCTTTTGTGATGAAAAAAAAAGATTAATAGGTAGGTATGCACTTGATGTTCATTTACAGAATTAGCGAACTAGGTATTGTAAAATGGTAAAGACCAATTCTTATAATACCCTAGATGAATACCATCAATGCAAGTTTGATTTTTGAAGTGGTCTTTCGCATATATTTCTAGAAAGGTACGTCGACCAGTAAAAATGATTAAAACCAATTTCATAGAATTTCACATTCTGAAGAACTTATCAGTACTATAGAAACGTCTAGGATTGATCATTTTTACAGTAAACGTAAAAAACCTATATTTGTAGATGGAAACACCAAGAATGGGTTGCCCGATTTAGTCCATTTTTGAAGTTTTTTTTACTATTACTATGAAAACACCGTATACAAAATATCATCTCTCCACGTTGACGCGTTGTCAGGCAGTGTTCAAATATATAATGTAAAACGAAATTTTTGTATGGCAACCATACGAAGGACTTACCCGATTTGTCCCATTTTCGAAGTTAAACCTACCTATTTTTTTTAAAGACCTCGTGTGCTCCCTAAGTAAACGTGTTATCGAGTTATCGTGAGGACGGACAGATGATCGAACGGACGGATGGAGAAACGGACATGCAAAAATGAAAATAACTTTTAAATTTATGCATTGGTGCGTCTAATCCATTTTGCTCGACTAGCATTATTTCTAGGTATGTATTACAAACGGATTGACAAACTTAGTATACCTTTTAGATTTTATCTAGGAAAGAACAGTTCTTATAAAATCGGTTTAGATGATATCTGTCCGCGCCAATGAAGGTCCATATACTGAATAAGGACGCCAATTTGAGGAAACTCAACGTGGCTCTTGGTGATATCGCAAAATTCAACAAATGTATTCATTGTAATTTCATACAAATTTACGTAGGTAAGCGACTGGATTAGCTGAATGCTGAAATTCTGGCAATTATCCTTCTATTAACGCTGTAGCGGCACACTATATACATAGCAAGCTCTCCAGGATTGTGCAATCTAATATCTTGCTTTCGCCACTATGCAAATATATCATAGCTATGATCAATTTTGATCAAAACAGTTTCAACTTATGTCGAAATAAAAAGAAGAAAAAGAATTAAAGAATTATTATAACGATCTTCAAGAACAGATCTTCAAAACAGATTAGCAGAATTTTATATAGAATTCTGGTAGACTGGGTACGATTGTAATATCCGAATAACTCTCCAGCGACTCAAGATTGTGTGACGCGCTACATGGGTGATGTGTAGCCCTTGCATTTGCATGTGCGAATTTGCTCACAAGTCGTCCGTATCGCGCCACGGGTGTTGGATGTGTCCAGGAAGAATTTTTTTTTTACTATTTTTTATTTTCTTCTCTTACTGCTCGCGGTACAGATATGAGCATTAATTTCGAACAATAGTAGGCCATTAGAGAATAAATCTATTAATGTTTATTTTTGCTATCACCGTCCATTTTTTATAAAAATTTATTAATATTTTTTTTTTAAAAATAAAAAATACACTGCCCCCCCCCCCCCCCCCGCAGAGTTGGAGCTACCAACACAAAATATTGCATTCTGGAACGTTTGTTTATGCCATTTGAAGTTTTTATGTTGGCTACATATGCAATCACCTGAGAAGGAATAAGGTAAAGATAGTGTTTACCATGCTCCGTCTCTCTTGCCCATAAGCAGGATTCAGTTAAGAATAACTTTTGAAAATTAAAGTCGAAATGAGCTTAATTCCTTATAAGCGATTAAAATATCATTTGGGCACAAAAAAATATATTTTTTTAATTGAATTCGATTTACGGCTGTAAAATTTTATCTGATTAGTTGAGTTTTACATGTTTTTTATGTAATCATTTTGAAGGGTGCTCTAACGGTGATATACAGAAACACAATATTTTTTGTGCCACATGAAATAGCAAATCGCTCAGTCCATTGTTATAAGTCAGTGGCTGTAACGAAAGTCTAGAAATTTGCCCCTCCAACAGCGGAATCGATAATAGCCTATACTTCCCGGGCTGTAATTCTCCAGGATCATTGTGAATATGAATCCAATCAGATGCCTGGCTTGGGAGTTAAAATGTCCCCGATTTTTTTTTTGCAATATATGGAAAATTTCGAGTCCAGCTCCGCCCTCTCCTACTGAAATTCCTACCACTTATAGTCGGAGAAGAGTGCGTTACTAGGTACATACGTTTTTTTTTCTTCTTACTCTTTTTTACCCAAAGGGTAACAACGAGAACCCTATTACTAAGACTTCGCTGTCCGTCCGTCCGGCACCAGGTTGTATCTCATGAACCGTAATAGGTAGATAGTTGAAATTTTCACAGACTATGTTTATCTATTGGCGATATAATAACAAATAATAAAAATAAAATTAAATTAACAATTAAAGGGCCCCCTTACAAGAAACGTGATATTTTTGGCGTTTAATCCTCGTTTTACTCTCATTTATTATTATTATCATAAGTATAGACATTTTTTTTTCAAATGACAGCATTATTCTTATTTTTTCAAATGACAGCATTATTTTTTCACATGACACCTACTCGCATTTGAAAAAATAAATAAAAATTACATAGTGTTAATTTTTGTACAATGGTACGCAACCCTTCGTGCGCGAGTCCGACTCACACTTGACCGGTTATTTAATTCTTAAAATCTATCAAACTATACTCACACCTATCTTTAATTCATTGCAGGTTAAGTAGTACTTAGAATGTCTTAACTAAATGAACGTGAGGAATGCTATAAACAACAAATATTTAATTATTATTAGGATATTTCCGTATAAGCATACAAATGTTTAAGGGGTAAACTTGTTCTTATTGGCTTAATAACAATTTATTATATCTCGAATTAATTTAAGTTGGCTGTTGCCAAATGAATACTGAAAATATACAAATAATATTTCTTTACAAAATCTCAAGATATTGTAATCTTAATTCCCGAAATTACCCTTTTGATAGAGAGAGGCGCGCCTTTACAGCACGCGAAAGCTTAAATACAAATGTAACAATTTTTCATAAGTGCAGCTCTATGACTCTGTCTTAACACTGGTGCTTAAGCTAGAAACAAGTTAAAAGATCCGTTCACGAATGCTAATGTACCAGTAAACAATACTATATAAGCTAAGAAAAAGTCATCCCTCAGGTTTGGAATCGTATTGTTAATTAGTTAAACCAATATAGATACACTCGCTCTCAGATAATGTTCGTCATCATTTCTCGTTGACAGCCCCATTATGTCGCCAACTTAATCCATAAAACTATATTCGCAATCTAATTCAGAAGAGTACGTATGAATACCTTAAATGTCACGATGTCAAGATGATTTGTATCTTGTAAGAGCTAGAGTCATGAGGCGTGCACTGCTGGAGACTATTGTGATACCGACTAATCATAGTCATGAAGTTTTTGTTTATCTTCGAAAAATTATTTTATAGTTTTTATTGTGTTTTATGAAAATTGAAGTCTATATTTTTAGTAGTGTAAATAACAAAGTCTAAAATTGTAGCTTCTAAGAGATGTATTTATCTTAAGGTTGACTGAATATAACTTTCTGCTAATAAACATTATTTTTCTACTAATTTTGATTTTTTTTTATGTGGGCTACATTCAACACCATCCCCTGTTACAATCGTCCTGATGATGGGTTCAATTGTTTTACATTTTACCTTTTATTCCTCTCTTGTGAAGCCTATTCGTATGTAGTTATAAGGAACATGCATAAGTATTGCCAGTTTTTAACCAACTAAATAATTACGATTATGGAACATTAATCAGTTTTAATCTAGTTGTCATATTAGGGTTTTTCATGTTTGTTGCAGTCGAAATGATACAACCGTGCTCAGTCTACCCTACGAAGTATAGCCTAAAATCAATTATAAACTTCTTTCTAGTGTTGTCGGACTGTCAAAAAATTTCGTTAAATATGTAAAAACGTATGTAATAAGAATATGTTTAAGCTATGATCTAAATAGCCGCTCTATTGCAAAAATTTAACACAAATGTAAAATGTAAATCTTCAATATTCTAACCCTATAACAAATGAGACTTGCAGGTGGCAAAGTAGAATTTTGATTTGCAGGTAAGGAAAATGACAAAACAGTTAAATAAAAAATAAATAAAGCAGGAATCTTGCAAAATAGTCATCCGATAAGAATTCGCAGCTCATTTGAAGTTCTGACATTATAAGAATATAGAAATTTGTATGTTCAATTATTTCTCTCAAAGTACCTTGGGCATCCTCCGTTATATCCTGTTTGATTCCTAGATGAAATTTGATAGCTTTGACTATCATACACTTTTGGAGAAATAATGTCATGAATTTGACTTAGTCAGATGGCCTTAATTGTTATATGTTATAGCTTTCAGTCGCAGTCTTGGAATATAGAAACAGCTGATATACCTGTAAAATTCGTGTGCATGAGCGTGGATTTTTTTCAGGGTCCCGTGAAGTATGTCAGCCTTATATTGAAGAAAGAGACAAATATATTGTCAGTATGTCTAATTTAAAAGAATTTGAATCAGATTTAAAACTTTTGATAAAACTGAAAAGTGACAAATTTTATTTTTTTAAAAGTAGTGATAAATAAAGTAAAGAGTGTAAGTAATTATCTGTTGATATTTTAGTGATAAATTTCTAACTGATGTTCATGTATTTTCAGAATGAAGTGTTCGGTGAAAAATTGCCACAAATATATGTACAAAGGTACGACGTGAGAAATCATTTTTAGGCAAGTATTATTTTGTGTACTTTATACACTTTTTATATTAAGTTAGTTAAATTAAAAATACATAACAAAAACGATGAAATATCGAATTCCTTCCTCCACCGAGATTTCTTTACATTTGTGATAGCTGAGAAACTACCTGGGTATCCTGGCGTAGTGACATCGAATAAGAACATTTTCGGTGGGAGAAAACGCAATATTTTCAACCATATATCTTGTTACCCCGCTCTGATTCTACTATACGGCTGTACTGAGCTTTCACTACAGCGGCAACAGATACTAACACAACCAGAATTTGACTACGCTAAATTTGGCTTGTCACACCTCCTGTATTCTCTATATTCTATGGTCACAGTACACATATTATGTGAAAATAACTTGTCATTTATCTTGTGACGACAGTACGATTTAATTTTTAGTACTGGTTCTTTATTATTCCATAGTGAGTTTCGTTAAATTTGTATTTTTCGTTAAGCCTTCTTTAGGTACCCAAGAAATAGTATAGGTAGGCTATAAATTGTCAAAACAAAAATTGTTTTATAGAATATATAAAATGTATTTCTGAATTTTGATTCTTTGTGATAGTGATAAAAGTGTAAATATAGTGGAAATTTTTAAATTGTAAAATATAGATAGAAACAAAACGACTTATAAAATATTTAATAAGAAGAGAGAGTTTAATTTAAAGTTATAAAAAATAAATTAAAAATTATAAAGTGACATTTGGGAAAGTTTGGCAAATGTCCCTTAACAAATTGAAAATATATAAATAAAGGTGGTGTCTCTGAACATTTGATTTTCTCCCTGCGATGCGGAACAATTAGGCTATAAGTCATTTGCTTAGATTATATACCAAAGATAGGCTATAATATTTAAAGAAGGTGGGGGGGGGGGGGTGGAACAGGAGGGTTTTTACTTTATTTTATAGCAGTTCCTGCTTCATTCCTATCAAGTCCAGAGTTGTTTTAGTGATTTTGTGTCAAAGATGTGATTAGAAGAAATTAATACTTAATAGTAGTGAGAAACAATAGTGAAATTTTGTTTTGTGAAAGAAATTTTATATTATTGAGACTTCAGAGTCTTGCATTATAGTGATGAAGTGGGCTGTACTGTGCTGCAGAAACAAGAGGAGTTAATCTCGTAGGAAATAATTTTTCAGGCAAGTTTTATTGCTTCAAAAATTATAGAATTTTAAATAAAATACTAAAAAAAAGTGTTAGTGTGGAAAAAAAATTAACATTTTCCAATGCCGGTTTATTTATTTACAATGAAGTTGAAGTTATCATTGTTTGTTTACTAGACATGTTAGCTATTCCAATATTATCAGAAAATAAATGGGGCCACTAGAAATATTCGTAAAAATGTAAAAAGTTATAAAAACATTAGAAATTATAAACCTAAAAAGTAATTTAAAAATGTGGCAATATAATCGGATCGCTTCTATTGAATTTATTTTATTCGCAGCTAAATTTTTTCATTTTTTTTTTTAAATTTTGCAAATTAGGTTTTATCAAGATAGAAGTCGTATGTAAAATAAAATGGCTTGAAACTAATCGGCGGATAAATTTACATACCTTGAAAAGAAGACACCGCTTGTGAGGATGATTTCAATTAAAACTACATTAATAAAAACAAAATTCGCAAAACCCTAAAAATTTGTACAATACCATTGCATAACTTTGCTGAATGTGAGCAATGCTGTTCAAATTCTGTAGCAAGTATAATATTATAAATCTTCCTCACAACTACCTACATACAGCATAAAACAAAAGAGACTGACATGCTCACATTAAGGAAGGATTTTCGGAGACAATTATACCTCATCCAGTTCCAAATAAAGTACTTTAGAGTATATTTTTCTTTCATAATATATCTTCTCAGAGAGGCCACACGCAACGTATATACGAATGAAAATGAAGTGGATTTTTCAGATGCACTTAGTTATCCTGCAATAAAAGTAGGTACTTATGTTATCATATCTCGAATAGAGCTACTCATAAGCTTTATTACAGATAAACAAAGAGGATCAGATCGGGGATACTTCCTCTGTAATATAAGCGAAGCCAAGTGGCATCTCAAGTGGAAGTAACCAGATTGACAGTAGGCAGGCTTATTTATCCTGCAATGATGGCA